>JAIPRL010008828.1:0-19294 GCA_025469235.1 Pemphigus obesinymphae | reverse complement strand
TCAAAGAGATATAATTCAACGTTTTAATTTTCATGTAAATATCATTCAAAAATAATAGTTTCCGTACATTATCATTCCGTAAAATGTCTGTTCCGTATAAAATATTTCCAATACAATATAGCCGTCCACCGTATCATGAGTTGGTTTTGAATTTTGGGTTAACTCAAATTTACTGTTATAAAAAATATTGAAAAAAGAATAATGACCAAGCCCGGTAACGACGAAATATTTAAAGTGAAAAACATTTTTTTGTAAAGTAATACTCGAAGTATTTTAACTTGAACTTTGAAACGAGCAATTATTTTTCTGTAAAATATACATATATAATATATACCTACACGAATAAAATATTTAAAAAAGTTTTTACGTATTTTGTTAATAAATTAAAACGGAATTAATATATTTAAAAAACCATATTTAATGCAAAACATTTTCGAGTTATAGGAATTCTATACGGATTTAAGAAACTGAGTATATTGTGTGTGTGTAAATATATATATATATATATACATATATAATAATAATTATATATATATAATAGTATTCATGTCTCTGTATTTCAAATTTTCAATATTATGTATACGCGTACACCGCGGAAACTTTACGTCGCTATTAAAATTCATATATTCATAAAATGATCTCCATAATATCGTATATAAGACATCCCAATGGGTTAAGTGCGTTTTAATAGTGTAATTATCGTTATTAGTTTTATCCGGGTAATACGGTCCGCGTGAACATAATATATATCATCACGCGTGATTATGGAAGTCCGGAAAATAATTCAAATCAGGTTCAATGTTACCTAATAACGTTCGTGGCCAGATCAAAATAACCCATCCAAAACGCGTGTCCCCAACTTGAAATAAAAGGATTTCATTCAGTATAATATAGTAGTTTCGAAATAATCGTTCGACAGTGTTTTATTTAACATTCCATCTGCAATATTTCATTTTAAAAATCGATATACGTATGTGTACCTAGTACGTATAGTATTGAAGTCGAACGTTAACGTAGAAAAATAAAATTTATCTTCAAATTGAAAAGATCTAAACACAATCCAAACTAAAAACCATTTCCAATTTTTTCCAATTTTCAAACCATAATATTGACGATTTAATGGCAAAAGGACGTGAGCGGCAACACACACATATATATATATATATATATATATATATATATGTCCGATGTTTGTTATGTTCATCTGCTTCAAGTACACACGTTGTTTCACACAACTTTTTTTGACGGTTTTTGGTGAATGGCCGAAACACCACGGTTAAATATAAATTGAGACCAAAGAGACAAATATTACGATCATTTTAGATTTGTGTCTCGAATTGTTCAAGAATATTGTTAAGGCACATACGCCCTTCATTATAAATATGATTTTTTGTACAAGTGTTTAAATCGTTAAAGGCATTTTTATAAATTGCACACGAATTATATAATATCAATGTGGACCCAATGTGGAAGATTCTTAATTTGTTTATTTTATTTTTTCGAAAATCGCATATTAAAAGATTAAAATATATGTTATGTATCTAGTTGTATTATTCCATATTAGGTATACCTCTTTAATTTTAATGTTAATATTAAAATTATAGTTGAAATGCAATGAATATAATATAAATATATTAATTTTAATTTTTTTTTATCTGTGAGTAATTTTTCAACCAGAATAGGAATCAAGTAAGAGTTTTAATATGAATGATAGAAAATTGTTTATAATTAGTACTTTAGAGAAGTCATTTTTATCTTGAGAGGTTAGTAGTTTGATTTGGGATGGAAAGCGGTAATTTATGATGTGCATCGGCAAATTATTTTAAATATACACGTTACGCAGTGTGTTTGTGTGAGTAATATTTGGTCTTTAGTGTGTGTAAATACGTTTGGCATAATAACGGTGATGTGTTCATTCGCACGCGCAGGCACTTGTCAATAAATACGGCTACTGTATTTAAAAAGACATTAAATCCCATTTCCAACATACCGATTGATCTAGTGATGCGATAAGAATTCTGAAAATTGATCTAAATTCGTCGTGAAATCTACTTTAGAACAATATTCCCACTTTTGAAATTTTTCTTCCTTGATTTTCACAAAAATATAAAATATCCGATAGAATTTTTAAATCATCTGGTTGAAAATTGTATCTAGTTGGTACTTTAGAAAGGTCATTTTTCGATAAACGCGTAAGAAACTATCAAAAAATTAACATAAAATCGGTAAACAGGATTGTGGTAGAAATTCTTCATGACTTCGAAAATATTGAGGCTTAAAATTTTCACCTCAAACGCATATAGTTAAAATATAAACATTTAACTCATTTTTAGGCTATTTATAGCAATATGCAATTTGATACATTTGATTCATATAGGCTTAATTTTCCTTTTTAAGACCTGAAAATTTAATACAGTTTTAAAAGAACGACATTCTAGCTACATACAAAAAATTTAAAAAATCAGTATTTATAATATTCTTTAATAATCATTAATTTTTTATTTACTACCCAATAAATTTTTTCGACATGTCGAGAATTTCAATTTTATTGGTTAATTATTTCGCCAAAGTTCGAACATATTTCATACCAAAATAATAAATATTATTGAAAAAAATTAAATGTGTATTCAAAAAAATATTTAAATGGATACTAAAAAATATAACAATTGCCGATTTTTTGTATATTTTAGGATGGCATACATTAAACTCTGTATTCAATTTTCAGGTCATAAAAACTAAAATTAAGTCTATTATGAATTATATAGATCTCAGATTTTAATTTTGCTATAAATAGCCTAAAAATAGGTAATAATGTTTTGTGTTAATATTTTACGTATATACGTTTAAGTTTAAAATTTTAAAATGAGTAGGTTATAAGTACAAATTTTACCGTACAATCGTAAAGAAAAACAAACAAATACGTTCAATAAAAATTAAAAATCACTTCGCTAAATGGCTAATTGATAGTGTATAAATATTGATAAGACGGTAACAGTAATAAATTATTATAAGAACTTTGGTAATCATTATCTAATTTATACTCATAAAATAAAATACTTATTAACTTCTTTGATAATTGAGATAGCTCGTTAATTTTTTTTTTTTTTTTTATCGTAATTGTCAATAATACTAGAGGGCAGCATAAAAGTCAACTGAAAATTATATAATTTCCTTATCGACAAACAAGCAGAAATCATATACGTGACAGCAGGATCTCAGTGGTGTTTCTCTCTATTCGCTGGTGTTACGCGATAGCCAGTAGTCATGGGATTAAAAACACAGATTTAAGTATATTGGCCGGTGTCCGACGTGCATAGATATTTTTATATACATATATAAATATACGATTTTAATATTTAAATGCGAGACGAGAAATTTCGTTTCTAACTATGATAGTATATATGTTCGTGCTCGAAATCCGAACAAGATGGTGTAAAAAAAAAAAAAAAAAAAAAAAAAAGGAAAAAACCAAAAAGAAGAAAATTTTGAAAAATAAAAATCGTATTTCGAACTTTTTCGACAGCGATGTGTATGTTATATTGTTTGCGCCCAGCTCGTACATTCCGCTTTCCGTTTTCGAAACTTTTTCTTCGACTGTTGGTGTTGGAATGTACCTATATAATATGGACGGGCCCAAAAACAAAAGGAAAACATAGAAAAATACGAAATAAGCCACTAAAAACACAGAAATGTCGGGCCCTCCGGGAAACCTCGGACGGCCACGTCTCGGATAACGTCCATTAGTTTTGGAGTTTATATTTCCCACGAGGGCGACGACAGCGGTGGAGTCGGTGGCGGCGGCGGTTCTGGCCAAACAACTCGTGGAGGCACAGTTTATTGAATCGCGTCTGACGTTTTAGTTTAATGCCCTGCCCGCTCCTTCGGGTATATATATATATAACTTACTTACTTGTATGAATGTATATATATATATAATATATGTATGACGTATGTATATATAGGTGTATACAGGGTGAACCACCTGCCACAATGTTAAACAACGAATTTCTTAATACCTATCAAGTTTAGATATAGGTTATCATATATCAATGGCGCGTAAATATGATTTTTCATTTTATAGATTAGACCAGTGAATCCCAAAGGGTGCACAGTGAATTTTTTTTTTTTTTTTTTACTTAAACATGTAATACCTAAAACATACATAATAAATATATATAAAAAAAAAAAAAAAAAAATGTGCACATCGCTCATCGAGTGTCGGTAGGGGTTGGAAGCATCGCGCGCTTAACTATTGTTGCATTCAATAAAAACTTAATTTAAAAAATACGTAACAACCGTATGCCAATTTTATTTGATATTCTGTTAGTTTCCCTACATTTATATAATATTTCCGTTATAAAACGTGGTTTTTCTTTACGCGTTTTTAAGGAAACTATATTGGAAAAATCGAAAATTGGTACTCTTCATAGTACCAACGCTATATTATATAAAAGAAGCTAATTACTGCAAAAATCCTAAAACAGAGGAAGAAAAATAAACATCAATTTTTTATTTTAATATTAGTATGGAACACCTATACCTGCTTGATGTCATTCGCAAAATAGTTTAATTTAACAATAAATTGACGGTATACATTCTGACATAGGTATCTTATTCGTCTATATCAGTTCATCTATATACATTTTATATCTATATCTTATTTTTTGTATTAAAAAGTGCGGAAAATCCATTTCTGTTACTATCGAGTACCTATAGGTAGATACTCAAAATTTAAAAAAAAAAAATAGAACTCGAAGAGAGTGAGTATATATTATATTTTAATTTTAATGTAAGAGGATCAGATTGAAGTTATAAAAGTTGTACATGTTCAACAAAATCTAGAATACTGGATATAGTATTTGATGTTCTGAAAATGGATTATGCACCAAATCGTATTCGTCAACAAATTAGAGATGTAAAATATTTCTTTATTTTTCTTTTAAAATTATGAGGAGATTTATAATTTAATCAGATGTTACTTATATCTACCTGGATCAACATCTGCTGTTAATGGAAAATGTTGTAATTTTTTTTCTACTTATGATAATCCAAATATAAATGTTCTATAAGAAACTATTTAGTTTCTAATTTTGACATCAACATGTGTTCTTAAACATATGGAAATATGGTATACTATATATAAAATACTATTATATCCGAACTAGAAAAATCATGCATTTTATACTGTTTTCAATGATAATGTGAAAAAACGAATTATAAATAAAAATTGATCCTAAAACGACGTTAAAATAACAAACTTATTCTTCAGAAATTCTAAAAGACTCTAAATATTGTTCTTAGGTACGTATAATTTGATTTTCGTTGTATATGTTTATAGTTTTTATAAGTTGATAAAAATAAGAAATGGTATTACCAGTTCATTCAGAAGTTCCAATTTTCGGTTGCATTATAATATTTTTTACTAGTATAGATACTATATTATATAGTGTAAATTTTATATGGAAAATAGTATTTTTTTTAAAATAGCTGTTTTAATAACTGCAGTATGCAATATTCATAGGTATGTTATATAAAAGATTTAAAAAAACATTTTATTTAAAATGAACTCTCTTTTACAAAGTAATGACAATAAATTAAAATTCTACAAATTTCCAGTACTATATTTACAATGTATAATACATACCTGGTACAAATCGTAAAATAATCCTTCCAAAATAATAACGCATGGATTTAAGCAAATGCATTATTCGTAAAAACATTATGGTTATACCGACAAATTTTTAATTTTTTTTAGTGGAGAGAAAGTTCTGAAGAGAGGATGCAACAAATATAACATTTTTTTTCATAAACACACGTCACTTGTTTGTATTCTTAAAAATGAATAATAATATGATGTTTTTATTTAACGAAATTGACTAATGTTTAAACAATATATAAAATTTTTTAATAAACCAGTTTTTGGGTACTTACGAATGCAAATTATGTAAAAATAAATAATAATAATAAAACTATGCTAATATATGTTAGTTAACAAAAATATTCAATAATATGGTTTCCTATTTAAACATTAAATAAAATATTACGCAATTTTCGATTTAAAAAATGTAACATTGGATTCCAATGCAATAAACAGCAGAAGAAATATTAACTTATATATGTAAAATATGTAATAGGTTGACTACTTATATGCCCATGTAAGCTTTAAAAAAAAAACTGTTTTAATTATTAAAAACATTTTTTTAAATATCCATTATTTAAAAATGTATGGATTACCTCTACATAGTTACATTCATGTGCTTATATAATGATAATACACATCGCTTTCTCTGATAATTATTCTTCACCTACTTTTATTGAGATCATATTATAGCCTTAAAATATAAAAAATATGTACCACAATTATATCCTAAATTTGAATCCTAAATACATAAAAGTAATATGAATATAATGAACATTAACTATATCGCATTTTATTTTATTATTGTTTAACATAATATAGCCAACAGGCGGATGTTCTAAACAATTTTTTTTCGTTATTTTACTGTTGAAAAATTCATAATTGTTGTGTATCTTAATAATAATGAAATCAAAAGGTCTAGACATATAAAATGTTAACATAGAAAGGTATTGTAATGTGTTTTTAACAAGATGAATACTAATTCATTTTATGTTCGTATAATAATATATCATTACGTATAGCTTATATAGTATTATGTTATAATTATTTCTATTATAATTAATGCAGTAATTTTAATTAGTTAGTTTCTTTCGGTTGCTTTAAGGTTCGAGAATCAAAACCCTGCAGAGTTCAAATGGTGTTGTAAAAACTAAAAAAAAAAAAAAAAAAAAATCACTAGACCGTTTTTAGTAGGTCATAATGATATAGCTTCACGCATATATTATATTAATACATACATATATTTATAATAATAATCATCAAGTGGTTAGTGATAGTACCATTTCACACTCGTATATAATATTATTATGTACAATATCATTGTTTAATATTCCATAAAAATATAATATACCAAGCTGGTTTAAGTGGTCCAAGGTTTTTTCCACTATATTTCCGAAAAATGTGAAATTGTGTTTTACATAGTATGTATTTTATACGTTTTGTGTATAATAAATTATAAGTTTACTATACCTGCAGTAAGCACAATCCTATTGTACATTCAACATAGCATATAGCCTCGTTTTATTTATATAATATGTTTTAGTGTGTTTAAATATATTTCTTCATTTATTTTTTCTAAGGTGTTCTCAAAATTAGTAATTTTTTCTCCTATACAGTAAAAATATTATTAAAAATAGAAAAAAAACTAAGTATGAATGTGTGTCCAATATCTAGACAAAAACAAATTGCAATGAAAATAATACCATAAATTATTTTAATCGTATACGGTTTTAATGAGACATTTATTTTCACCTAATTTTATTATTATATTATGTAATTTATGCGTACATTTCAATTCTAGATAATCTTATGATATATTTAATATAACATTTTATTTTAAATAAGTACACGTTTATAAATATATATACAGATAGCTACACATTTTTTTTTCGATATATATAATAAGATGTATTACCTTTATGATTATAATATTTAATTATTTATAAGTCATTTTTATATTACGTGTCAAAAATAATAACTTTTACACCACAAATTTGTATTTCATAGCCAGTACGAACTAATTTTTGTGTTTATAGAGTTTTTCCGACAATCATTATTGATTTATAATTGCCTATTTAAAATTCATTCGGAAAAATTCTACTTTTTATATTTCATAAATTTTATTTATCGAAAATATGACTATAAGACAGTGTTTGTACTTTAAATATATCAAGTAATACTATATTTTATACCGACATCGAGATAATTATATGTACATGATATAATGTTTTACGTACTATTAGTAAATAAGCAATAAATAAAACCACTTTATTATTATTATTATTATAAGATATACTCCAAATATATTTGTATAGATATCAATATTATTTTTGTTGCTATAATGCAATGATGTAGGAACAGTTAAATATTTGTTTTTCTAGTTCTAGAGACTGCATTGTGGGTTGATGAACGATTTGCACATCATAATGAATGGAAAGAAAGCCTTGTAATTATATTTTTATAATAAAAAATATATCTCGTGATGTATTAAAGTCTTATTTAGGGACGGATTTATTATGTTAGTTGGGGGGGACACTCCTTCATTCAGGAAAAAGTCGGAATTTAATCACTAAAATTAAGGCAATTGGTAATTAGTCGGAGAATATAGATCAGTCGGTAACGAAAAATTTATAAAATCTATTTTATAGATTATAATTATAATTATATTTTATATTTTTAGTGCTTATTTTAAAACTCAGAATTGTGGAAAAAGATAATGAACAAAAAATGACGCCTCTATTAATATTCCCGAAAACCGGCCCTGATGTTATTTGGTTAAAGCATATAATACGTGTTCAAAAAATTTATTTTACCCCATACCCAAAGTTAATACTTTACACTTAACTTAACTTTAATAAGTTAAAAACACATAACCTTTTTTCAATATTATTATATTATTTTACATCATTGTTAATTATTGTATGAAATAACCATTTTGTTTAAAATTAAAATTTCCATTCACCTTCATCTTATAAAATATCGTCATTTTTTAACTAAATAATAATCAATAATTTCAAAAGTAAGTTACTGACATCGTCAACTTACGATTGTAATTTTTCTACTTCAAAAAACAGTTTAAGATTTATTTATTTCTAAATATATGAATCCAAAAAAAAAAAAAAATGAAAACATATAATTATTTAAAATGAACCTGAGAAAATGTGCTTTTTAATGCTTAAAATTTAATTAATGATGGTTCATATATTGAATAGAGGCAAAATATTTTTACTGAAACGTGTTTCTGATAAAATATAATAATTTGACGGACAATTGTAATGCGAATAATTTTTACAATTTATAACAATTATGATTGATATAAAAATAATTCTACAATAGTAACTCAACACCAAAATATTAAAACCGTGATTGATATACATAAGTAAGACATTACTTATAACTTAAAAGTAATAATATTCATCTCCGGCTCTTATATATGAACTCGTATGTAACTAGTAGAACTTATAAGGTGGAATATAAAAAATTTAACGGTAAGAATAAAGCAAAAGTGAAATATCGCTTCGACCTTTTCGTTTTCAAAAGATCTTTTAGAAAAAGATACAAAAGTGGTCAAAAGTATTTTGAAAGTTTTATCACATCTATAAAATTATACAGTTGATAATTAGTGTAAATGATGGTTATTATCGATTTTCAACATTATTCCGTTAAACTATATTAAGTTATAGGAAGACTATTGGAAAAATGTGAAAATAACCTCTTTATTGTTAGTACCTATACTAATACGATAATATTTTCTACTAGTTTAGCCAGTTATTCAAAAATGTATTTTAAACTTCCACCCAAAATATATGGTATAACATTCAAACATGCAATTTCAAATTTCTCGCACTGTAATTCAGACAAGTGAGAATCTAAATATAAACGTACCTATACAGTAGGTATATATACCTAATCCATATAACTCTGCCTACAGCTAAATATAAAACGTAATCGTTGATTATACAGTTTTAAAATATCGTAAATTATCAAAACGAAATCGATTTCGTTAAAAAGTTCTATGATTGATTTCTAGACACCGGTGATTGCGATTTGCGGGAATATAGGTAATATTGACTTGGCCGACGTATTATAATATACAGGGGAGGTTTACACCACCACCAGGAATACACCACTGCCGCTTGTAATTAATATTTAATATCGATAGAGATCATATTTTGCTATAATGCGTTTATGAATTCTCGTTCCAATATTAATAAGCGCATCAAACGAATTAATTATTGACAACATCGCTGTACCCCGTACGAACGGTTATATACTTCCCGCACATATACCGTCAACAAATGCATTTTCCGTTAACGAGATTTTCGTGTAACTATTCGATACATAATATATATATATATAAATATATATATAATTTGATTTCACAAAACTATGCATTTTGACCATATTACATAGCCTTGTGCATGAATAATATACACTATATTATATAAAAGCGATTCAGTGAGCTGACTGCCGACAAAAACACAAAAATAGAACGAAATCTGTTTGCGTTTACGAATAAGTGTATATATTAATAATACATGTCCACTGACGAATATTCATCGTCAATTCGGTTCGGTCGGTTTACATTCTGACCGCAACGTTATGGAAATTCGTAATTTTCCAAAAAGAATTACATATATAATACGTTTTATATCCAAAACAATTCACGGATATCATATATATATATAGGTAAATGCTGAACATTTATGGGTGAAAAGTTAAAATTAAGTTACAACTTTGACTTAATTTTAATTAAATTATTACGAGTTACTTTATTTTCAAATTCATTTTTAATATTATAAGTTAAGGGGGTGACGTGGTAAACGCTTACCTCTTAGAATTTTTCTATCGTTATTCGAAGAGTATACAACTGATTTCGAATAGGGATTAGCTCTTTTTTTCTCAATTATCCCTATCCACCCCCCCCCTTATATGAGCGTCTGAAATACATCTGACTTCAAGTTAACTTTATACAAAAGTATTTGAATTAAATTAAATTCCGTCCAAAGAACAATGCACATTTTCTGAATGAGGTTGTTACTTTTTAGTACAGACAATTTTAGTAATTCCATTATTTAAATATATTAATGTTAATACTTTATAATTATAGGATTAAAAAGAAACTTGCTATAGTATCACTATGGTTCGTAAATCGCATTGTCTTTGCAAGTAGTATTTTTGTTTTGGGAAAATTCCAATCATGATAAATCAACCTTTAGATGGGTACACTTGAGCATCTGGTAAATTATATTGAATATTGGCTTTATTTCTTTTATAAAACAAATGTTTGAAAAATGTAAGCATATATAATTATAATATAATTGACAAACAATATGAATTATTTATTTTCAATATTTATACGATTAAAAACCTTAACTTGCATCCTATTACCCATATAGATTATTAATAGGTGTTTATTGTGATTTTTATAATCGGAATTTTATTTTATGATTGCTTACACCAACTAAATTCTAAATATTAATCATAAAATTATTAATATACAAAACCATTTATTATCTATGAAAATTATATGAAATTTATGTAAAATTGATTTACTATTAGTTTAAAAATTACACCACCACATTTTACAAAATATTTTTTAAGTTACCTGAGAAGCAAAACAATATATGAAAATATTTCTAATTTTTTGTGATTAAATTATTCCATATTTTAATGTTTCCGTATTTTTATCTGGATGGCATTATGTGGTTATGCAGATATTTATGGAAATATTAAAATAATAATAATAATTAACAAAGAACATTTGTACATTATCGTAATATATATATAATTCAAAAGTAATCCTAGTCCAAGTAATATTTCATAAATATATAATTTTAAAACCCAAGTCCTGAAAGGTTTAAAATTATATTTGTGAGTAGTGCGGGGACTAGGGAACATCAATCCAAGTCCCAAATATTTTATATTTTTATAGATATATATGATTATCACGAAAGACATTTATCTAAAATATAAAATAGCATCTCTTGTTTCATTTAAAACTAATTTTGTTGTAGTATTTTTAAAAATCAAATAAATTGGTTCATTCATGATATTGATTACAGCTCATTTTCGTAGTGTACATACGAATCAGTCCGAATATATTTAAAAAAAAAGATTTTTTGCGTTAGCTAATTATAAATACTAAAAGCTCAAGTCTCCCCTATAATTATAATTCTGTAATATAGCCCTTGAGTCTTCGACCTCTTGAAATCAGGCGTAAATTACCGGATTTAACATTTCTTAGATCACTGTTAAATGAAAATTTTCATTCCCCCATGACTCCCTTCAAAACTAAATGCCCATCAAGCCACTGAGTCTCAAATAACTTTCCACATTGCATAACATCATACGAAGTATAGAACTAAGCCAGGAGCGTTCAAAACTAGTAGACCCCCACCTTCCCAATGGGTTTTTGTCAGTCTGTTTGTTCGGAATCTAGTCCGAAAATTAGATTGACCTTCGGATCGCCCCTGGTAATAACCCAAAAGATCGTATTTAAAAAATTGGAAATGTAATAATGCTTGATGAATTAGTTTGGACTTAGGTACATTATTGACAGCATCATATTATAATATAGTATAAGATTATTCATGTATATTTATATAATTAATTTAAGATGAACAAAACATGTTATAACTATTATTGTTATTTTTAATATTGTTTATTATATTGATTTTTGTATAAAATTGTTCATTACGGCGTTGATAATTAACAAAATAAACCAATAAATAATAATCGTATACCGTTAAATTATAAAGCATTATATTAAGGGTAATAATTGTGTAGATCTCCTAAAAAGTTAGAAATGATAATTTTTATCGAATTGCTTCCCAAGTACAGAAATATTTTATAAAATATAATAGGTGTATACATGAAATCGATTAACGAAGTATACGTTGAATATACTTTAACGTTTATTTTGCAATGCTAAAAATATTTATAAAATTTTTGTTCATTTTAGCTGGTGGTTGGGGGCACTTTCGCTCACCACAATCTAAAACCATTCATGACCACTGGATGACACTGTACGATATACATAGAGGATTTCTTAAAAATCTACTTATTTATTAATTATGAATGAATAATATTATGAAAAAAATAATAGACCACGTTTAATGCAAAAAATATATAAAACATTAATCACACCCTATAATTTTTGACCATAAATCTAGCCAACTGTTTGTTAACAAAAATTTGAATTATATATATTCTACTTCCAAATAACATCATATATTAATATAGTAATGTAAGTATAGGTATACACACGCAGTTTATTATTATTAAGATAGTGGATAAGAGACCAATCGATTTTTCCTCAACAGTCGTCGATTATGGCCAACAAACATAATATTCTATTTTAAATTTGGAATATGTAATATTATACACTGCAAGCTCTCGGCCATACAATTTTTTTAATTAAATTCTTAAAACTATATAAACCAGCGAGGGTTATTATTTATTTTAATACATTTCGTAGTGTTAAATGTTGTTCCTATGCCAGTCTTACCGATTATTAGGACTCCAAATTCCAATAAAATAGTTACTATATTCTAACTATAGTCTATAGTCAACACATATACCTAGCATACTACATAGAATTCATATTTTTATATTTATTATATGTAAATTACCATAGTTGTACCTATATAATTGTATATAAAAGATACATCGATATCTTTAGGCATAATCTTGTATTGTGTATAGATAGATATCTAAATAAAATAAATAAATCTCGAAATTCTCGATGATAAATATATATATATTTTTTAAACACTTTTATGAATCGAAATCCGATCGGAAATGCTTTTCATTTACGAGTTTGATGATTTATCTTTGCTCTTAAATTCCGAATAATACAATGTAGGTACCTATACAACTTCTAAACAACACACGCGAGATAGAGATCCTGCAGTTGTCCGACTTCACCATATTTTATTTAACGTTAACAAATTAAAAGAACATTACAATATAATACTAAACAATTTTATTTTTAATGTAAACAATTGATATTTTTAAAAAAAAAATAAAATCTTAAATATCTACACGACCCTTCACGAGGACGATATACAATCTATTGAGTCTATATGTATATTATTTAAGTACCTAATATATTATGTACCTAATAGGTATGTTTTAAATAAAAAAATAATGAAAATATCTTGTAAATATATATATTTTTAAGTTTAATAAACTAGTTGGTAAGTTCATAAAAAGTTTTAATTGAGACACATATTATATGTGTAATGTATATTATCTTATATTTACACGATAACGATATTCGTCTACACTTTGCAATATGTTGACATTTTATATAATTATTAATTACGTGTAGCATTTTATGAAAAATTTAGATTAAAACCTACGAACTTTACTCGTAAATAAAATTTAATAATTACAGGTATCTCCTACATTATACGGTACCCATTATTATTATTATTATTATTATTATTATTATTTTTTTTTTTTTTGTACCTAAATTATTTCATAAATGTTTGCCGTAGGCCTGAAGTGTGCGTCCTTGACGTCATATTATTATTATTAAAAAAATTATTCAGTATACATATACTGATGGATATATTTTTATATTTTCTGAAATATTTACATATTTTTTTTTTTTCATGCCATTTTTAAACTTAAAACTAGATAAACCATTTTGACCGAATGAATTATAATAGTCATTACAAAATTAAATTAATAAAAAAATTATAATTATGTTCTACCAAAGAAATATTTGTAAATAAAATACAGCTATCTATATATTATACGAACATTTGAAATATTTTAACTATAAAATATACTATCGATTAAACATCAGCATTAGCATTACAAATAACAAAATTAATGTATTAAGAAAATTAATTTTTTAATTATAAACTAGTATTGATTAAAATAAAAAACTTAACTAATATAGGAAGATATCATAATAATATTATGTATATAATGTATATTCTATAATATATATTATGTCTACACTGAATAAGAATATGATAATAATCGATTTTTATGGATTTTATACATGATGATTAGGGCTCGGATGTTAATTTTTTTTTTTTAACATTTTGGGTATGATGCTTTCCTAGCTAAAAATATGATTCAATAATATACGAATCTAAATAACTAATTTTTATTTAGTATTTTTTAGCATTGTTTGAATTTTTAATTTTTTAGGGCAATTCTGACATTGGTCATTTTTTGTTATTTTAGGTCATTTTTAACTATTTTTCAATAATCATCAGAAAATTCACGAGTTTACTATTGTTATAATTATATAATTATATATTTTTATTTTTTACATAAAACCAATTTTCAAATTCAAACTTCAATATATGTATTTTAGTTATTTAATATGCATGTATATTAATTATAATTAATAAAATAATAACTAAAAAAAAATAATTTATGTAACTTAAACAATTTTAAAGTTTTCTTTATGTTCTAAATTTAAAAATTAAATTTTTTAAGGGTATTTTTGTAAGTTTTTAAAGCATTTTTGAGTGTTTTAGGTCATAGATGCATCTTTTTAGGGCATCAACATTCGGCTCTAATGATTATAGTTACAACATTGAAGAGAATAGTTCATAAATATGAAATTTAAATATTTTATGTATAATTTATCCAAATACCTTAATTACATAACATTTACAAGATATTTAATTAAAAATATATATGTATAGGTATATAAAAATATAAAATAATTTTGGCCAAAATATTTTCTATAATAAAATTATACTACTATTATTAAAACATTTGTATTACTTCTAACCGATTTAAAATTACTAGACGTATTATTATTTCAATGTGAAATGTAAATAAAATATTATTCTTCTTCATCAACAATTCAAATACGTTCGTTCACATGGAACAGTTAACCCTATGTTTATATGTATACCTACTGGCTACTATAAAATATTCCTCTTTTTTTTAAACAATTTGATGATAAAAATTTAAGAATATATTATTTACTATGAAAATGTATGAATATGAATTAGTCTGAAATATTTACACGTTCAATATATATGTTATATAATTTATATTATACTATTGGTATAATAATCTCTTAGACTTAACGTTATAGATTTCGAAAAAATATATATGTAGTAAATGAATACATTATCAATAAATATAGATGAATATTTAAATAATTTTTTTTTTTTTAACAAAACTGGTATATTTAGTTATTTTACATTCGAAGTCATCTAATCTTGACGAAACGATATTTAACTTTTTTTCCTGCTTGAAATAAAAATTACGCCAAGAGCATCAAATAATTTTGTTTTCATTATTTATGATTTCTGGAGTTTGACTTATTCGTGTTAATAATCCATAGGCTTACGTCGTTCGTTTTTGGAAAAAAAAAATGTAGGTATGTTCGAGTTCAAACTAAACCACTTACTAATATTATATTATGCAAATATTTCTTTCGAATGACACATGAATTATATTTTAACAGGTTTAATTAGTTTACTTTAATCTATAATTTTATATTTTATAATATTACCTACCTTTAAAAGAATAAGTCTTTTTAAAAAAAAAAAAAAAACTAGAACCATGACCGTTAAAATGAACAGCTGAGTTGCCATATAGCTAGATATGAGCAGTATAATATGATGTGAAATTTAGTTATTTATGTGTTGGAAAAGTCAATTTAATATTAAATACGAGCCTTTTGACAAAATAATATATATCAAAAAAATTGAATAGACCTTTGAAAAATTCACTAATAGTTTTTACATATGGCTATTATAGTAATTGTAAAAGAACCGAGGAATGGAAAAAATATAAATCATTAAATTTATCGATATATAAATACACGTGATTATTTGAGGAAAATATAAAAAAATATTTTATTGTTAAATATATATATACACATACAATATATAATTTAAAAAATTGTATAGATTCGTTATTTTTTCGAATGAATAATATAAAGACAACCGTTGATTATGCAACCATGCATTATATTATACATTTTTTATTTCGGTCTATGTGATTTCACGTTATATATTATTTCCTTTAGAAGCTCTCCCAATATACGTATATATATACGTGCAGGTTACCTGCAGTGATAGCCACAGGGGTTTAATAATGTATTCAGTTTAAAAATTGTTTTATATTAGTCTAGTCGGTTGAATGTACACGTATACCTAACCAGCTTTTCTGTTTCAGTCAAATACAAATGCCGTAATAACATTTTTGATGTAAAAGGCCAACTTAATTATTAAAACCTCAAAATGTATTAACGAAATGGGCTGTGCTCCGAACCCTCAGAGCCCAGACCATATCAGTTGACAGTTAAAAATTGTATTATGAAACGAGAACAATTTTCACTTGTTTTTCCCATGACGTATGTGATAATTACTCCTCTTATCTCATTTTTGTTTAAAATTTTATGATAATAATCGAAATATGTCTAGAATAAACAGAGTCGTTTTTCTCTCACAATGCCACATTTTGCTATTCACAGATTGTTTGAGTGTTTCAATAAGTAGGGAGTGAAGAAACGCAGTCCATTCAAAGCTAGTATTTTCGTAGTATGCAAATGTATGACATTTTAAAAATTATTTAAGATTATAATAATTATAAATATATATATATATATATATATTATAGTCTGTAAGATTCTGTACATTTTTATTATTCATTCAAAATTTGGTCGTATAAATTAGGAGGTACCTATGCGCAGTCTAAACTAATCGTTTGAATATTATTGCTTTTGTCGATTGACAAAAATTATAGTACATATACATACAAAATTACAGTTTTTTTTTTTTTTTTTTTTTTTTTTAATACATTTTCTACGTATTTTAAATGTTACCTAGCAGTAGCCTGTGGATATGCGGAATTTTGAAATAATTCAATTTTATTAAGTAACCATAATATAAATGGAAATATATAATATAGGTTCCTATACATACATTTACATGATACAACATTTATAAATTAAATTAGGGTTGAAATTATGTATTATATAATACTATATACTCGTACAATTGCGAGAACTGTATGTGATAAATGTAAAATACTTTCTAAATTTAAATTTTAGTTTCCCAATTTTTTTTATGAATATCCCCTAGTTATTAACAAATTTGTGCATTGCCAACCTAATATATAGGATTCTGTATATGTATACAGAGAAACCTTGTTTAATCTTTTGTTCCAGTACATATATGATGTCGTTAAACATTGTGTAGAACATATTAAATTTCTTATAAAATACTGTTTGTCTGAATCGTTGAAAAATGTCTTATTTCAAAAGTTATTCGCGGGCCCAACGATCATTTCCTCACGGGCCACTCTCTGCAGGTCTAAATATTATATTTATAAGAACACTGTTAACTTTAATATTCAATTCACTTTATCCGTTTATCGATTTTAAAACCGTTTGATATATAAATATATATATATTCCGTTTCTGTCTTCGTCGGGTATCATATTATGTTCTGAACGTGATATTTATTTATCGAATTTGAACGGCGACAATCATTGAGAACATTTTACTATCTATACCTAATATAATATAGGTTATCGCTATCAATCTTATTATTGTATTGTCATATTGTTGATTGACACGAGTAAAAGACAATAGGGTAACCGGATAACCATCGTCGTTTACAATTTAATATATTTGTTTATTCGTGTCAACAATATTCAATAAAAATCATTACCATCGGGCGTCGACTAAATACATAATATATATGTATGTATGTATAATATATTATATGTTCATCAATCTTTGAAAAATAATACCCGGGCGTTAAGGTTTTGATAGAACATTAATCAAATCGTATAGTCGAACATATTAGTGACATATTTATATCGTGTGCATTTTATTGGGTACTACGATAATTGTACGAAATAATAACGATATTCTATGAATATCATTGTCTATATAATTGTGTGTTCGAAATTCAAACATATCATTCGTGTTATCGTGCATCGTGACAACCTCATTTCTCTAACGAAAAGTAAATAGGTACCGTCTCAAAATAATCGTATGCTTTTTGCCATATAATCGGGTCGTAATAGTTATTATATTATAACATTCTAGTTTCATACAATACATCATATTATAGGTAGGTACTCCAAAGATTCATTTTACACGACTTGTGACTTACCCTTGTATGAACATGATATATGCAAATTCCATCAGTTTTGGGTGTACACATATACATTTATTCTACGATATATATATATATATGTAATATATATTCAGCATTATCGGTAATGAGGCCGTATCGAAAATTCTAATACCCTCGTCAGTTGTCAGTGTCATATACACGACTATGTTGAACTCGGCGTAAAAAAATCTTTAGAGAAAATAACATAAAATGTGTAAAACGAAAATTTTACGTACACCCATTATATATATTTTTTGTATTTTAGATTCTGAGCGTAGCGAGGAAGCTTATGGTTTTACAATGATGTTTATTTTTATTTTTTATTTATTTTATTTTTTTATTTTTCTGTAAACACTTTTTCTACCAGAAGGAGTGCTCCGTCCTTTACACTTCATACCCGATTTCCGATAGCAAATTGCATCTAGTTGGTACTTTTAAGAGGTCATTTTTCGATTTTCATAATAGTTTTTTAATGCGTAAGCAAAAACTACCAAAAAATTACGAAAAATACGATTTTGTAAAATCGAGAATTTTA
>JAIPRL010008827.1:0-19295 GCA_025469235.1 Pemphigus obesinymphae | reverse complement strand
ATTCTGTGGGATTGATGCAATTTGCTTTTGGGGGGGGGGCGTTCAAGTATTACGTAAGTGCCTAGAAAGAGGGAGGTCTGTCGTATACTTATATTTTCTGATAAGAGTAATGGGGGGGGAGGTAAAACTATGCTGACGTCAGCAGTAATAAAAAAAAATCAAAATATGTACATAAATATGTACTTATTTTTATCAAAATATGTGAAATTCTAAATATGTAACAAAATTTTTCATTTATTTTTAATTAATTCATATAAAATTCAGAAATTTTAATTTTTTTTTTAATAGTAGGGGTCGCCGGACATTTATTGACAATTGCTGACAGGGGGGGAGGGTGTATAGAAAGGGCAAAAATGTGCTGACATAATACTTGATCGCTCCCTTTAGTAATACACTGATAGCGTGTTATAATAGGTAAAATCTGTTATTGCATACCCATTTTACGGGTTTTAAATTTTAATATGTTTGGTTGATGTTTTTTACAATATTTGTGAATAATTTCGCCCACATCAAATATTAAACACAAATTTTTGGCGATTCCCTGTAGTAATTCTAAAAGAAAAAAATTGAAATAAAAAACAAAAATGAATTAACCGTATTCAAATAAACATATATGAATAGCCAATTCATCTGTTTTAATTGCGTGGCTAACTTCATAAAAACAGCTTAATGCTTACATTTATTTTAGTTTATTATTATAAAATAACAGTTTTCATAAGCAAAATACAAGAACGGCATATAAACTATAAATCAGTTTTTAAAGGTATGCCATATCTACAAATTATTTATTAAATATTTTTTAAATATTACTTATTACTTATATTAAATATAGGTGTTTTGTAAACTATTTTTAACATGAATTTATATATTTATTGGATAATTTAAATTTCCTTAGGATTTAAATGCCGCTTTAATAATTCAAAAATTTCAAAATTACTTCCGAATAAAATTGATGAATTTAATAAGCTTGTTAAACATTACAAACCAGACCTCGACAAGAATTTGACATTAAGAATTACAAATGAAGGGAAAAAATGTTGACTGATAATTTAAGTATAATGACTGCACTAGAAACTAAGACAACCGGAATTATTATAAGATACCAATAAAATTGTTTTTTTTTTTTTTGTGCCTTGTGACAAATATTTATATCACCCCCTATAAAATGGTCCTAGTTACGACACTGCCTCCATGAGTTATGTGCCATATTGATAATTTAGAGTGGACCTAGCGATTATATTTTATCGATGTTGAAACAACATAATACCTTATAAAGAAAAATGCATGACTAAATTAATTTTTAATGGTAATAAATATATATATTATTTTTTATTTTAATTATCATATTATAGAATTATCAGACATATAGAAATATTATTAGTTCAGTAGATATTATATTTATCAAATCATTATACTTTATAGCATAATTTTTATGAAGTCTTTGTAGATTTTAAAAATAATATAAGCCTACAAATTTTTTTAAAGGATTTCTAGATACAATAGAATCACAGACTGTACTCTGACTATATTAAACAATGAAACCTCATTATTCCGATAATACTTTTTTTTTTATTATAGTTGTGAATCAATCAAACAAAAGATTTAGTGGCTGTATCAAATATAATATTATGTTTTAGAATTTGAAAAAAATATTATTTTGGCTGTAATAGCTGTATGGCTTATTAAGTATAGAACCAACTTGAAATGTTATAATAAATTTGGAACAATTTGAATAGTAGTGGAATATTTGAGGCCCTATGACATCTCTCTCTCTATATGTGTTGGTATTTTTAGGCGTATACTAAATTTCCCTAAAAAAAATATATATTATATTTAAATTACGTTATTCTATGTTACGAATTAAGTTGTGAAATAAATCATTATTCTTTATTTTCACCAAAAATCTATAATATTTGTTGTCATAGACGTACCGTGTTTAATTGTTTAGGTTTATATGTCTATGTAGATCTATGGCTCGTGTACTGGCTTTGCACGGGTATAATAATTCAAAATAAAATATTAAACATAAGTTGGATTAAGTTTTTATTACTATTTTAACGTAATCTGTTTTTTTTAGTGATACATACTTTTTCTCAGAGAAAATACATTATTATACCACCAAAAATGATAAAAATATACTAACATCAGATTAATGACAACGGGAGTGCCTCAAGGTACAGTGCTGTCCCCTTTATTATACATTATATATGTTTCTGCATTAAGTAAGCTAAATTTCAATGGTAATGTATATTCTTATGCAGATGATACGGCTCTGATCACAATTGGAGAGACGTGGGACTCAGCATACATAAAGCAGAACTCTCTTTGAAAAAATATTTATTGAATGGTTCTCAATGAATAATTTAACATTGAACAAAAACAAAACAGTTTTTTCAATATTTTTAAACACAATTAGTATAACTCCAGTTAATGTAAAATTAAGAGCCTAAAATAAAGACTGTTAACTTATAACACATTGTAATTATTTTCTTATAAAAAGAGAAACGTCAACTAAATACTTAGGAATTGTAAGGACTAAGTTGTAAAACTAAGGAGTTGTTAATAATATTATTTGACCAACATTTATGATGGAATTTTCACATTCCTCAGTTAGTTCTCAAGCTAAGGAAACTATATACCTTTTACAATAAGGCTAAACAATTTCTAAACATACATTGGTTAAATAATAACTATTATGCATTAACTCAGTCTCTAATAGAATACGTAATTACAGCTTGAGGAGAAGAAACTAAACCTTTAATAACAAATATTCAGATAGCACAGATATTGAAAATTATATATAGTAAGCCTAGGTTAATTCCAAATATACAGCTATATAACGAAACGTTATCATTAACTGTTAAACAACTCTATTTTTAAAAATATATAGTATTATATATCCAGAAAAAATGTATTACAACCAGTTAACCATAAATATAATACTCGATCTGAACAATTCATAATTCCTAGAGTAAATATTACCAAACTTTATGACAGTAATTTAATAATTGGTATAAAACTATACGAAAGACTTCCGTATATATATATACGGAACACTTGTATTATATATAAAAAAAAATGTTAAATTAGATAATAACTACACATAAAATTTATTTTATGATATATTTAAATATATTATGTTATGTTAACTCTCGTGTATCATCACACAATTTACTTTAGTGATAGGCGAAGCAGTAAAAATAAAAATTAAAATTAAAAATTAAAATATAAACTTTTGTTACTGCTAATAAATGCATGATTTTTATTATTATTATTATATTAACTATTAAAATCTATTTCGGGTGGTCAAATACATTTTACTATTTCACTCTTATTACGTTCATCTTTACTTATTAGACTTCCTAGGTACACAAATTCATCTACTTGATCTATTCTTTGAACTCCTCATAGATTTATGTTTATTCATGTATTTTTTCTTCCACATACAAGTACGTTTGTTTTCTGCAGATTTATTTTCATTCATAGATCGTTGATGTATTATCAATAGTTCTTATTAACTTCTGTAAATCTTTCTCATTTTCCGCAATTATTGCTATCTCATCGGCGAAGCGTAACATACTTATACTCTGACCGTTAATTTTTATGCCCAAATAGTCATCTTCATTTATATTAATTATTGCATCATAGATATACGCTTGAATATAATTGGGATAGCGTGCATCCTTGTTTTATTATTTTATTTATTTTTGCCTTCTCTATCGTAGCTTATATTCTTATAATAGCTGATTTATACTTATATAGGTTGTACAGAAGACTCCTGTTTGCGTGCTTTATCCCCATTCATCATGTTATCATTATTGTCCAGTCCACATTATCAAACGCTTTTTCGATATCCACAAAAGCTATGAATGTTTGTTTATCTTTCCTAATTCTTTTTTGCATGATTATTCTTAATGCCAATATTGCTTCTCTTACTCTAGCTTTGAAATCACTTTAACGCTTTCTCGTTTATTTCAATTTCGAATGGCCTTTGATTTGGATGAATAATACTTATTTACTCTCTAAATTCTTACATAACTTAATATTAGAATTTGTCAATTGCCTTGAACTCCTTTCTCTTATCCGATTAAAAATAAATTCTATCAATACTCGAGATCCTAAACGATTTTAACAGATGTGTTCCAATAGGAATTATATTCTGAATTGACCTTCATAATTTAATTAATAATTAATTCAAAATATTTTAATAAATATGATTAATAAATTTGTATTTGATTATTATTAGTAATCCTTGAACATTTGTAAATATAAATGTTAAATTTATAATATTATACTTGTATTAAAGTTTTAATATAAAATATTTTGAATTGTAGAACCAAACTTGAGATTTTAGATTTAATTATATTTATATTTATATTTAATTTGAAATTGCACTGTACATTTGTCATAAAACTTATTGTCCATAAGATATAAATAAATAAATAAATATTGTATTGCCCACTATTTTTCTAGAAAAAAAAAAAAATAAGTAGATAGAAAATAAACTAAAATAACATAGGGGTTGCTGTTATAGAAAAGACGATGAAAATTTATATTCGGTCTCCAGTTAGTGTATTATTATTTTTCTTATTTTTGAATGCACAGATTATATATGGTATCAATGCATTACAAAAACAATTTTAAGTAAATAAAAATGTTTGGTTTATAATAATTAATATTAATTTAGGTAATGCATTTTAAATAACTAAATAAAGTTTTATTAAATATCTGCATGGTTATAAATTTTTTTTAAATATTTTTAATGTAAAAAACAATATAAAATTATATATTAATAAATATAAAATAAATCATTATACAATGGACATAAGTACCGATTTACTATTCATTTCGGGGGTTTTATTTGTGATCAATCCTTCATACTCCTATTAATTTATTGTTAAACCAAATAGAATAATCAAATTAATTTATTGCCGTTTAATAGATTGAATGATCTTATAATTTGTAAATATTTATGTATATATTATATTTAATGTGCTATAACTAATATGATCAATGTTATTATTATTTTAAAGATGTTTATAAGAATGTCCACAAATCCACATTACATGTGTGAATTTGTCACTCTCCTTTGAAGTGTTTGAAAAATTTTTCCAAACCTTATGTTTTCACCAATATTTAAAAAAAAAAAAAAATATTATTATGTATTAGAATTTGAAAACATTATTACTTTGGCTGTAAAAGCTTTATCAAGTATAGAACCAACTTCGGGTAGCTTCCCTCTATGTCAATGAATTAAAACATAACTTTCACAATATGTTATAATTAATTTGGAACAATTTGAATAATAGTAGAATATTTGAGGCAATATGACATCTCTCTCTCTTTGTCTCTGTTGGTATTCATGAGCGTATACTACATTTCCCTAAAAAGAAAAATACATAATACATTTGAATTACGTTATTCTAAGTTACGAATTAAGTTGTGAAATATTACATTATTCTCTATGTTCGCCAAAAATCTATAATATTCATTGTCATAGACAATTTTTATATGTCTATGTAGATCTATAACTCGTATACTGGCTTTGCACGGCTTTAATAATTCAAAATAAAATATTAAACTTATGTTGGATTAAGTTTTTATTACTATTTTAATAAAACGTAATCTGATTTTTTTAATGATACATACTTTTTCTTACAGAAAATACATTATTGTACCACTAAATTTGATGAAAATACTAAATAAAAATTCGTAATTTGAAATAGTGTGCTTAAGAGTTTTTGTACTATCCCGTAATATAAATAGGATATAACATGAGGTGGCACTTATCTGAGACAGAATATACACTATCACTGTTATTATATTGTGTATGTACAATACGTTAATGACTTAATGATTGTATCACCATTTTACCCATCCACATTTCCCGATTAAAGTTTTTCCTAAACAAATATTACGAAAACTAAATTTTCCAATTATATAAATTGTTTCTATTAAATTATAAATAAATTCATTATACTTAAATTTCATTTTGAATATGTTATGACGTATTAGGGTGGTCTAAGAAATCCAACGTCAAAAATGTTCATCCATTACCCTCTAAAATTATTAGCTATAGTCTAAAAAATCAATTAAAAGATATTTATAAAGTAAAATGATTTTGCAGCCAAGTAATTATTATTTGTACCTATGATACATAAATTAAAATTGTGAAAAATAATTTGTTAGTTCAACGATTTAAATATGTATTTACCGTAATATATTAATTTTGTAGTAAATATACCTACTCTGTGAATTAATAGATCGAACTTATTACCATTCTCGGATTTACCATTTTGGCCAGTCGAAAATATACGAATGTTTGGTAAATATCATTTAGTACGCTAAATAAATAATATTTAATAACGATAGAAGTTCATACTTATACATATTTAGAATTTGTATAGTACATCAAAATAGCGGATATTTAAATACCCTGTGGGCCTTTACAGTTGGTGAACAAAACCTTTGGGTCTATTGAATAATAATAATAATAATAATAATTATAATAATAAAAGTTATCATCTACCTATACTGATTACAATTTAAGTAAATAACTACGATAAACATTTGCAAAAGTTGAATACGGACTTGAAACTTTTGTTGTTTTTAAAATAAGCTAAAATTAAAACGTATTTATAATATTATATTAGGCTTTTGGATCTATCTCATTAATTCTATATGTTTATGTTATGAAATGTATAATATTATTCAAACAAAAAAATAAGAGTTATTGCGATTTAGTCTAGTACATATCTAGATCCATATGTCTATAAACGTTCGTTATTTTCTGTGATATTGTGAGCATTAGACATACAATTCAGCATGTATACAGTATGAAACTAGAAATATCCATATATATTGTCATCGCGTTATCTAAAAAGATAATATACCGTCAAACAAAATATGGAAAAATTGTAAATGTTCCCGATTCAGAAAATCGCCTATGATATTAAATAAAGAGCTTTATAATTTTTCTTCCATGAATAATCATTTATTTAGTGTTAAGCTTGGATCACACGGTCATACTTTTTATCAAATATTTATTTGAAATAATGGTCATACTATCAAATAAATGTTTGAATATCTGAGGTTTAAAAATCACTAATGATTTGTCCAATTAACAGCGTACAATTTTATACGTAATAAATTACCTATGATTTAAAAATATATATGCAGTGTGGGTACTCGAACGTATGTGTGCTATAGATAATACGATAGAGAAATGTAATATCATGGCCGAATTTACATTTATGGAGGCCCGGCTCCAAAAAGGATAGTGGTGTCATTTCAAAAACCCCAAATAATCAAAAAAAAAGTCATTTTGAACATTTTCTCCTGAACAATCCTTCAAAAGTCAATTTTAAAAGGAAAATCAACAAAAAAAAAAAAAAAACTTACATACTTATTTTGTTTGAGCATTGATATATTTAATTTTGTTGCCCACTCTTAAATCTAAGGCTGTATCCTGTATACATGTACTGTGTACTGTATACCATCGTAAAACTAATTCAGGAACACGATATTGGATTCCCGATAGTAAAATATCGTTTTGAAAGTGTCTCAATATATAAGCAATATGCGTATATAGTCAATGAACTAAATTCTATTAAATAAATATTTTATATCCACATTATTAATCTAAAAAAAAGTGTAAACGATAACTCAACACTTAAGTAAGTATTTAGAGGTATTAGGTATTTACATTAGTTTTTAATTATAATTTATGTGTTATTAATGTATTATAAATATCAATTTAATACCAGATTCATATCGTTCTTATCATTTTATTTAATGAATCCATCAAATATTTTATTAAAAATTCTAAAATATTTGGTGTTTGACAACTGCTAAATATTTGATAAAAAATTTGATCGTATGATCCAGGCTTTACCATTTTATATACATAATTGTATTTTATAGTTTTATTCATGATTTAATTCATACAGGTTATTGTACTTCAAATCAATTATCACTAAATGTATGATGGTAGTGCAAAGTTCCGCCGTATTCTGTGGTACGATATTACCATCTCAGTATAAATACATGAGGTTGGTCTCTTCCTAATTTATCAGATTGATTTCCAACCCATGCCAATATTTTTAAACTAATTTGCAACAATTTTTAACAAAAGTTTTACAACTTTCAATACAATATTTTAGCTATGATTTACGATTGAGTGGAATGGGTCAGCCCCACACTTTGTCTGGTTGACATCAAACTGGTGCCAATATTTTGCAACTTGTTTGCAACAAAATTTTTTGGCGGCCATAATTGACGATTTAGTGGAAGTGATTTTTACATTATTACTATTTTTATTTGAAATATTAACAAATTTATATGAAAATGTATTTCATAGAACAATAAAACTGAAAAAAATTCAGTGAATAGTGTATTATTATAGTATAGTCAGTGTATAGTATATTTTATAATATATATTTATTTTTACCTATTTTTAATTTTAAATATAATATATACCCTCATATTATACTTAATAATATCCAACACTCTCATCGACCAACTATTTTCACTTACTACATGATAATATAATACATTAATATATATTAAATTAATAACAAAATATATGTAAGAATTGAAATTCTAACAACCAAAATTTATTATACCAATGGTTACAGTCACAAAAATGATTTATTCAAAATGATACTATACCGAGTAAATTATAATATTGATGCTAATAGGAATTCATAACTAAAGAGAATGAAATTAAAAGATTAAGATATTACTTATAGCAATAGCATATATAAAAACATAAATATTTGCATTTTAATTACATCTTAAAGATGCTTCTACTATTTTTTAAAAAATTAATCCATTTATTTACTATTTATAATTTATTAAAATATTGAAATATTTAAAATTGTATCAAATAGTAAGTGAAGTTTAATTTCTTTTTTTACTTGACTACAACACTTTTTAAACGTTTTCTCTAAAACAACTGGAATTTTCCATGTTCCAATATACTCATATTCCACATAATGTCCTGCGTTGTAACCAATAGAACCTGACAACTTATACATAGATATGTAAAAAATGATTTAAATTTAATCCGTATAAAATATTATAAATATATCTGTATTTACAGAATTCTATAAATATTGATTTTCGAAGGAATTTCAAAATTAACTATTTTAATTAATTTTAATTAATTCAAAATACATTTGATTGGGTTTTCTTGGGTAATATTATCAAATCAATTTCAATTTTTTAATGGATTGCTCAATTTCATATTAATTGTTGTACTTTTATATTAAATTCAAGTGCATTTTAGAGTTTGTTTTTCATGTTTGTCATTCAGTTACAGATGCCAGATGGTATATTCTTCAATAAAGAATTACAAACAAAAAGAACATTAGGTACACTCTGTATTTATTAGTATAAATTCTATAATTTCGTTTTCTTATTTTAAAATGTCTTTAACATATTAAAACGTTATTTGTATGTATTAAAATGTGGTATGCCAAGTGTCAATTACAGAATTGTAAAAATATACTATTTTGTTTTTCTACAAATTCCTTTATATGTGAGCTTTTACAACAATAGAAGTGAATGAATCAAACGTATACGTATTATTCACTGTATATAATTTTTCATTTATTTTAAGTGGTGTTTATATATTTCCAATTAATAATAGGTATTTAAAACGCGTTTAGACATCAGACATCGATTGGATGTATTTGGTTGGTCTTTTACATTAGAATTTTTCACATCTAAGAAATTACTTACAATCTTGGTTGTTTTGACTGTTTTATTTTTTGTCAATTTTTCATTTTATAGAGTCAATAGATACTTGGGAGTTGCTCTCATTATTAGATGATTCTGACTTTAAAGTAAACACTGGTAGTTGAACTTTTCGAGAGTGTATGTTAATTAAGGTGAAAGAGCAGATTTCGGTATTGATGTTGGTGGCTTTAAATTTCATGTCGTTTTGACTTAGTGACATTTTCTTGATTTTCACTTTCTATGTAAGAGGATGGCTCTTTCAATTCGAGAATGACTACTCTTTTTGTAAGATTCTCAACATCCTTACATTTTATTTTTGGGTTTAAGCTCGGTTATTTGAATAGATAATAGTTCAAGACTATACTTAAATTCCAAGTTTGGATGATTGTGAGTTAGAAAGTATATCGTTCCTAGCCAAAATATTTACTTGAAGAGATATTAAGAATGACATTAAGTCATCATTCAACGAGGTAGTATCAAATATTTATTGAGGTTAGCTTAGAGGCGAAATAGAGATACCTTTACTGAAGACATTATGGGTAATCGGTGTATGCGTAGAAGAGGCAAAGCTAGCTGGATATATATGTTTAACCTTGAGAGGAGAAGCCAATTATATACATATATTTATATATATAATTAATGAAATTTTTTAATAAATCAATAACTTTGCACATAGCGTAGTAGAAAACAATTTCTACAAATACGTTGTATTACTTGTATACGATATGTATGGTCGCAGAAATAAGGTAAGAAGATTAAAATGAAAAAATGATCGCACTGTATTTTGCTGACTATGACTACTGTGATTAGCTAACCAATATGCCTATTCCATCAATAATTTACCAAACGCAAAATATAAACCCTTAAAAATAATATTATAAAACTGTTTTTTTTTTTTAAATTAAATACTGAGGTGATATAAGTTTTCATTTAAAAAAACTATAGAAAGAGAACTCCATAAATTTTCATATACATAAAGTTTTTTGCATCTTAATTTTATTAACTGTTTATATTCTTCTGATTGTAGATAATATTTATACTAACTGTGTTTTAACTAATTTTCAATATTATTTTTAAAAGATTTATAGTAGGATTTTTGAGGGTTTTCATTAAAACCACTACAGAAAAACCATCACACGACACTTGTCTGAACTTCTAATAACATAGTGTGATATCCATATATCTATATGGAAAATCAATAAAGAGAACAAAAAACCTTAAATGTGTGAATTACTTAATAAAATTTGATTATTTTTATTATTATATTATTATTATGATAGTTTTATAAAATTTTTAAACTTATGATTCTATACATCTTATGACAATTAGGATGTAGATATTGTATTTTAATGTGCATTTTAAAATAATTTGAAAAAAATTTTAGAAAGAGGGGATTGTACACTAAAGTTTACACGTCACTTTTTTGTACCCTTTAAATGCGCTTTAAAGAACACATTATTATATTTATACGGTGTATGAACATTATTATTATTATTATTGTTTTAGACTTCGTGCTATGCATGGCTTAAATATCAGAATAATAGGTAACTACGGTTTTCAATATAATCCTGTTGGGATTAGAATGTTTAAAATGTATAAACAACATTATCCAAAGTATTCTTAATCGTTTTGGACCCAATATTCACGTAATTATTCTATTGTTATGTTACTTGTTTGATATTATGACTAAATATTCATCTGTAAAATAATAACTTGTTATATAATTATGCGTATGAAAAAGCCAATAGTTTTATCATATAATATACGTATACAATTAATTAGATTCATCTATCACGTTTTATAAACATAATAGTGGTTTATTAATTACAATGAAATCAAACATAAAATTATAAAAGTAAATATATATTATAAAAAATTCAGTTAACCCTCAAAATTAGTTGTTACCTATCATTTTAAATACTATAGGTTCATAATTTTTTTTAAAACAAACTCGTATATTTATTTTTATTTTTATAAGAGTATATATAGTTTCAACATACATAGCTTTAGTTACTGTGGCGTTTCATATTATTATCATTAGATGTAGTTCCTATAATTTAATATAATAATATATGACAAGTCTAGAAAATTTATTGAGTAGGCGAATCAAAAGAGCGACACATGTTGAATATTTAACGCATGATATGCGTTCACGTTCATATTTTGTGAACAACGCGGAAACGCGTTTCTATCAAATGAAACTTGAGCAACTTTCATATTTTTAATGAATTTGAAAAATTTTTAGTGCGTTCAAATTAAACTGAAATATATTAAAATTTTGCGATTAACCTTTTTTAAAATGAAAACAATATAGTTTCTATGAATCGGTAATTTTTTAGTATATATATCTAATAAAAATGTATATGTTGTCTATAATTAATTAAAATGAACATTTAGATTAACGCGTTTATTTATTTAAGGATGAGTTTAAAAGTTTTCGTCTTAAATACATTGGAACGTGAAAGTGACCGTGTTAATTTTTCAAGTATTGAAGGTTAATGTGAACGAACTTAATTTTTAAGTGAATGTTCCGAACACTGAGCAATAGTTATTGTTCATACAGTGAATGTAAAACATATATCATTCAGATATACAAATAAAACTGCTAACATATGTAATTAACAATTTCAAAAGAAATGTCTCATTATTATCATATTCAAAGGAAATAAATAAAAAATGTATACATCTGAATATGTTAATAATATGAACATGATTTCCGTTATATCTCTAGGAATTTTTCATAATTTCTAGGCAATATATGATGACAAAGTAATTTAAAAATAAATTTAATACTTTAAGATTGTCGTGTCTAGAAAATATGTAAAATTCCTAAAAATCTTATATTTAATATGCTTAAGAAAAAATTAAGATATTTTTAGTATGAGAATAAATTACCAATTTTTATTTTGTGCGTATTTTCTTTAAGGCTATTTCACAATTCCGTGTTAAATGTATGATTTTTCATTCATTTGTATCTCACATATTCCAAACCCACAAAGAATATGTACATTATCGCATCGTTATTTCCATTTTTTGTAAAAAAAAAAAAATACTTGCAAGAAATCTGTTCCAGCGTTCTGTTCCTGTCTATGATCACTTTTCTTTCTCTTCTCCTCATTACAGTCTTATTGCTCTTAAATTCTAAAATGAGCTTTTGTGACCTTACTGCTCAATTTTGTGTCCTTCGTATGTCGGAATCATGTTCTCTGGCCCAGTTGGAGCTTTGTTCATCTCCAATTCGTTCCCGTTTGTTTGGAACAATCGCTCTAAATCTCCCTCTTATATAGGGGAAAGGTTAGGTTAGGTTTGGTAAACCTAAAAATGAGACACAAAAATTTCAACTTTCTATAGCTCATTTTATATTAGCTGTATCAGAAAAATTTTTACTTTATTCTTTTCAAAATTAGATATAAATAATTCTACAGGTAACATAACACCAAAATACTGGGTAATCATAATATTATTACAAAACTTTAAAATGTTAATATTTTTAATTTTCAACTGGTTAATTTCCACTTTTTCAAAAAGGGGAAAGTATCTCAGTGTACTCCCAGGGGTGGTAAACAGTGATACAATAATTTATTTCATTATGTAAATTCAAATATTTTGAAGAAATCAAAATTAAAATTAAATAAATAAATACAATTATTAATTAATAACTTATACTTATACATTTTTTAAAATTTATTATACTTATAATAACTATAATTATTTTCCTACTTACCTAAAAGAAAGATAATTTCTAAAACCTCATTTCACCTCACTTTATTTTTCTGAAATTCATATTAATTATTTAAAAAAAATAACAATTTATTAAATTATATATATAGTTATATTTTATATATTAAAAAATAATGTAAAATAACAAAATAATAATAAATGTCTGTATTATTCTATATTATTCAGACTTTTTAATTTAATTTATAAAATACTTAAAAATCTTAATAAAAATAAAAATTTGAATAACTAGTTGATTATATTTAAAAACGTTTAAATGTATATTATTAAGAATTTGTAATTTCATTAAGTAGAAAAAATTTTTAAAAAATTTGAAACAAAATTAAAATTTGAAGAATTAGTTAACTATATTTAAACACAATTTTAAAATTTGAATTATTCAGACTTTGTAATTTCATTTAGCAGAAAAACATAAAATACTTTTAAAATTATAACATTTTTATACATTTTATAAATTATTAAATGCACATTTTCAATGTGTCAATCAACTTTAAATGATTAATATGGTTGTTGTCTTGTAGTTTTTTCATCAACTTTTGGAGGTGATAGTAAATCTTTAATATCATTTATATTTATGGATGCTAAATCCAGAATATTTGATATGAAAAATTTACTGGTTGTGAAGTTTATATATTTTCTCATATACAAAATTTTTAAGTCCCAATCTTCATCTTTGTTTTTAGTGATTTTTCCAACATTAATTAATACACATAATTATACTTTGTTTTTGGATCTGTTGCTTTAAACTCAACTAAAACATGGTCCCCCTCTGTTGGATCTCTATAATTTTTCAAAACCTGTTAAATCATATATTGTAAATGATTTTAAGTCCAATATTTGATCATAGAATAACTTATCAACATCATTTTCATTTAACGGATCTTCAACTTCTACTTCTTTATTTAAATTTTTAGTTACACATATTGTCTTAGTCTTTACATTTGATATATACAATATCTTTTTTATCTTATGTTTATTTTTAAGTTAGAATTCATATCTCTCTTATCTATTTAAATTGTGTTACTGTGCCCCCATCTCCCTAAATGTGGTCGATGTTGTCAAAATTTACTAATAATACCTAATATACTTATAATAACTAATAATAACTTTTAATAACTTTTCTTATAATTATTTTTATTAATAATTTTAATTACATATGAAATACATATGTAAATATATATTTATATATATTTGAATTGATGGCCTTGTGCAATAGCCGATATCAAAAGACAAAGTTTCGAGTCCAAATACAATATGTACCAACTTTTATCGTCGGTCTTAACTTTGTTCATAGATAATAACTTATTATTAATACTTAAAGTATTATTTGCCATAATATCATGGATTACGTGGTTATTAAATATCTATAATTATGATGTGGTACCTACTAATATTGTCTATATTTTTTGACGAACTTTCATTGTAGATATTATGTATGATATTTTAACATATAATTCATACATTTCTGCCAGTTATAGTTTTACATCCGATAAAAGTTAATTTTTAAGACCACTGATTAATTCACAGAGTAAATGTATTTCAAATAATTTTATTTACGTAGTATTTTTCTCAATTTTAATTTATATACATATGTGGTTCTTTAAAAATAAATACGCATAAGCATAAGCTGAGGCTTAAGTTCCAAATAAAATATTAGAACAGTAATTTCTTTAAATCGACTAATTATCGACAAATTATCTACAGGTAGAATTTTTCTAATCTTGATAATAACCAACTAAAATATATTACGTAAATTGAGGTACATACTAAACATGTATTACACTCCTTTGCTCTTTCTTCTTGTTTTGTTTTTTAAAGTCCTAAAACTTAAAATTATTATTTTTATAACTTAAATATATTGAAATTTTTAATGACTACAAATAATGGAAGACTTATGTGTTCTGTAGAATAACCAGGTAAGTTCACACTAATAAATTAATCAATAGGAGTAAAAAACGTTGTAAGTAATAATTTATATAAATTAAAAATACTTAAAACTATTATTGTATTACCAATCTATCTTTTCTAATATTTCCATTTAATTTCACATCAATATTAGTCCTAAAATATTCTATTTAAAAACAGAATAATATAATGTTTGATGTGTCTGGATTTTTTCGAAAAATTATTAGATATTAAATATTAACATACAAGTAATAAGATTATTATAAAAAAAATTTCATACCAAAAAATGACATACCTGTATATCTTTTAAAGACTTTTATTCTTAAATTGCTATTTAATTAATTTTATAAAAAAAAAAAACATTTAAATAATAACTTTAATAGGAATTAATATAAACAGTACATTTTTAATTACACCATTCATGATACTAGTGATAATTTTTTATTTGGTATATACCATAAACTATAAATTAATTTACGTCACATAACATCAAATGTGATTAAAATTTTCGAGTTTTCTGATTCCCCCCATTTTTACGATTAAGCTTCTACACGAAAAAATTTACAGTACTTTCTTAATATATGTCAAATGATTTTTATAATCTGTAAAATATGTTTAACCTTAGTCAGTTTATATTATGTTCGTTAAAACACTATTTGAAGATTTTTGTACTGAAAAAAAAAAGTAATAATTATAATTTGTTATCAGTGTTAGATATTGAACTTACACATATACCAATATTGTAATAGAATCGATTTAATTAAAATTAATTGAGAATCAAATACTGTTGTCACTAAAAAAAATGATTTTTAATTAATTTTATTTCCTATTCACAATATTGCATTGTTCTGATTTATAGTATTATACATTATCTACTTTATTTTTGTAAAAATATTTAAATGTTATTCTATAACATATTTTTAGGCTAACAGTATTTATAATTTATATTATAAGTGTTATTAAATAATATGTTATTGAATCGACTTTTATGCCGAGAAATTATAAAACTGTAAGTTCGTATCTGTATAACAAAACTCAAAAAGAATAAAAATAATATCTTACATACAACACTAAAGAGATTTCTCTATAACCAAAGATCATAATAAGTATTTTTCTTGAAACCGAATTAACCCTGTAGTTCTACTGGATCCTTTAAGTGTGAAAATTTTACAATATTTGGAGTATACATTTTCTGTCATAATTTGTGGCATTTATATAAATTATTGGGAAATAATCGAGTACGTGTTTTACTTTTTTTTTCGTAATATTATGCTAATTTTTCTTACGTGTTTAGAATATTGAAAAAATTGAAAAATTACATCAGTATACAATTAAACAAATTATTAATCAGAAAACTCTATTCCCAAAATATCCTATTTTAATGTGTAATAAAATATGTAACCATGTCCAAAATAAGCCCAGAATCTTAAACGCATAAACTAATAGATGTAGTGATATGTAAAAAAATATGGGATAAAATAATTAAATTTATTATTAATCAACCAATTAATTATCCAATCAGGTAGTATCCAATAAATATGACAAATATTATATACAAAAATGAGAACAAAAATGTAATTATAAGAAAAAAGAACGAAAAATCTTGCAAATAAAGGAGATGTCATGTTGAGGGTGTTCAATTTTAAATTTTAAGAATATACGAAATGTACAAGAGAAATTAGACCTTTCGGCAACAACCAGACTTATTCACTTTTTCCAATTGTTCAGGAGGAACAAAAACTGTCTTATATATTAACAAATAGTTTTATAAAATAATAAAAAATAAGTTCAAATACCTTGGAGATATTTATAATTGATAATATGAAAAAAAATATGAAAAATATTTTTTAAATGCTTAAAAAAAATAAAATTAAGGCATGGATATGTCTGGTTGTTGCACCATAAAATTATTTTTTTACTTATAATTAATAAAAATAATGTATTTAATATGTAAAAGGTGTTTTTACCTATTAAATTGTTAAACGTTTTTGCTCAAATCTTTCTAGTCATATAACATATTTTTATTTTAATCATAACATACTTTATTCTTTTTTATGTGTTTTATAAAAATGAAATATTTAAATAAAAAAGATTATAACTTTTAATATTTAATAAAACAATAGGAGGGACTTTTTAGATAAAAGTGTGTATGTACAACAAAACCAAAAACATTTAAAAAAGTTTATTTGAAAATATCATAAAAAAAACTGGCATTATTAAATAATATTTTAAATAAAAATGAGTTTTCAAACTTAATAATCTTAATACATTAAAAATAATACAACAAAATATGTGTTTTAGGTATGTGAATAAAAAAGGATCTTTGAATAACATTTTCAACAAAACAATATGAGTACCTAACCCTATTAGATAAAAGGTTCATATATATAACAAACTAACACCATTTGAATAAGTCATTTAAATCTTAATAATTAATCGTATTTTAAATACAGTGTGACCAAAATTTGGTGCAAAGACCAGACATATCCGGATATGTCTTGTTGTTGCACCAAAATAAGAACCAGATATTTCCATTTGTACAATATCTCTGTATTTAATGATCGGATTTGTCTGATTGTTGCACTAATCGACGTATATTATTGTTGTTAATAATAAAAGTTGAAAAACTGATTTTCGCCAAAATATGGATATGTCTGGTTGTTGCCACAAGGTTTTCAATTTATTCTGTACACAATCAATTTTCAATTGATCTTTAGCTAGATATGGATACCAAACTACTCCACCATACTTGAGTAAGGATCTGACCAAGGTGATAAAGAGAGTGAAGAGACAAAACCAGAAATCATTTAAATTGTACGTTTTAGAAATCCCAGAATATTAACTGATTTACAAAAAAATAACATTAATGTGGTTCCCAATGTTCAATGACGGAGAATAAAAAATCCTGAGATTTTTAAAAAGTGCCACATGCTGAATAGGAGTGCCAATTAAATAATATGGATGATGGAGGGGAGCACAACTTCTGGAAAAAGTTATGAAATTTTTTTTAATATAAATTATACTAAAGGAAAATGATTAGCAACAAAAAAAATAAACAATAATGTACATATAATTTATGCAAAACAGGTAACTAACTAATAACAACGCATTATGATACAAACTATGGAAACAATACAGGTTTCAACATCCGTGTAGAATCGGATTATATAGTTAGCTCATCACGTATATAAAATTTACACAAAACGTGCCTCATTTATCACATCCATTCATTTTCTTTCCGCAGAAACATCAGCAATAGTGTAATCTGTTATTTTAGCATATTTCCAGTTGGTGAAAAAAAATGCTGTGCTGTTTTGCTTTATTGAGCATTTTTATAAAATTAGACTCGTATATTATTTCTATTCTGCTTTGATGATGTTTCTTATGAGTTGTAATAATCACCTAATTGTTTATATAAAATGTGTTTATTTCTGTGTTAAATACCAAAATCAGTAGATATGATATTTGCCCCTATGGAGGGGGCTATAAATACCTCCACGGTTTCCTCATGCCTGTCGTAGAAGTAGACTAATTGAGGTTGCGTCAGATCGACAGCCGGCATAAAACTTGAAAGTATGAGAAGTCTTAATAAGAATATAGGCGAGTTTTCCCATCTCGGATGTTCTCGGGGAAAACAAAATTGCGTACTTGGGTGTAGAGAAAGCCTAAAGGACCAAGTAACCAGTACCAGCCTGACAGCGGCTACGGTAGCCGTTCCATCAGTTATACGCGCCGGTCTACCCAACGCAGGATAGGTTCAAAGTGCGAGTAGGTAGGTGGAATATAGGAACATTGACAGGTAGGAGTAGGGAGTTAGCATAAGTTTTGAAGAGGAGGAATGTGAATATTTGTTGTGTGCAAGAAACAAAGTGGAAAGGGGAGAGAGCAAGAGAAATTGGAGAGGGGTATAA
>JAIPRL010008826.1:0-19295 GCA_025469235.1 Pemphigus obesinymphae | reverse complement strand
TAAATTTTTTAACAGATAAAAAAAAAAAAAAATAAAAAAAAAAAAAAAAAAATAAACATCATTGTAAAACCACTAGCTCCATCGCTACGCTCAGAATCTAAAAATACACATCATCGTAAAAGCAATACAATCCTCGCTTCGCTCGGAATCTAAAATAAAGAGCACAGATCATTGTGTCTACAATATATTGTAAAAACTTGGTTTCTTAATTACGATTTTATATAGATATATATTTTATATTAACTTTAAACTTAAACAATTAATTTTATTTTTGGTTAATTATTACTGAAGGCATTCAGGTTAACTTAATTGTTTCTATTGACCTTTGAAAAATAAAATCACAAAATATATGTATATATATATAAATAAAACATAAAGCTAAAAATACTCTCATGGATGCAATAAGAAAAACAACTTCTACATGACACTCAAATAATAATAGAAAAAAAGTACTAAATACAATTGAAATAATAATACACACTAGCATGTATCTTAAAATAAATAAATAAATTAGTGTCATAATATATTCTAGTAAAACATAATTATATAGATATTGTTAGTTTTTTTACGTGCTAATTTGTAAAAAGTTTTCAGCGATGTATTCCAAATATTGTGATGGTCTACAACATTGAAGTTCGGCGGTTCGGCATGACCGCCGATTCTCCGGTGTCTCCTCGTCAAAATTTTCTGAACCATATCATCTTAGGACTCACATCATCTTCCTCATTACTGTGGTTCTGTCGACCATCAAATATTTTTAAGGCCCTGACATTAACTGTCGTAGCGTATACCTAATCGTTCTTGTATGGGCTATAAAACAAATTACGTTTTATTTCTAAAATAATATATTGGCTCAAACGTAGCATGAACGAATTGAACATGGGTGGTGATGATGGGTATATTAACCTAAGACACTATACAGTTTTACTAAACATAAAGTTGATTAATGTACTAACTAAAATAAAGATAATCCATTAACACAATATATCCAACAATTAACATTATGTATACATTATAAATTATTATTTGTACATATGTTAAATGTCAAGAAATATGATATGTGGTTTTATATAATGTACTATTTGGAATATAATATTATATTACATATATGTTACACCACATTATAATTTGCGAAACAATATTTTGACACTAACTACATAATGTGTCGTATCTCACTTTTACGACCATATTCATAAAGTAGAAAATATTCTCTATCGTCAACGAAAATTATCGGATGTTTAGTCGTCCAAAAAGAATAGCTGTTGAAAAAAATACATAAAATTATCCTTAGAAATACCCAAAGAAATTATATCAACAACCGACTAAAGGTTACGACGACGCTTTAGTAATACATTTTATCAGCGAATAACGGCATAATATCTTGGTGAGTTACTATACAAATTCCATACGCATTTCCCACAAAAATGTTGTAAGTTACCTAACCTTTTATTTATTTATTTATTTTTTTTTTTTTAATGAAGGAAATCTTTAAAAAGCTTGAATACTTGATCATAAAAGTAGAATCGTGATCATTTACGTATGTAAATACAAGAAAAAGTTTTGTATTAAAAAAAACTAAAAATTGAATTAAAAATTTACAAAATTGATCTTGGTGACCCTGAAAAATTAAGATAATATAATAAGATAAGTATAGTCGTATAGATATGACCTTATTTGTTACAGCTGTCAGTTTAATGTAGAATTCTAAACACGGGCATAAACATGGCGAGGATGATAAAAGACAGCAACCCCTCTAGTAAAATGTATAGAAACTATACCCCCTTGATGTTTGTATTATTATAACTTGGATTCAATAACATTGAATTGGATATCAATGTTATAGTATGGTAAAATATCAAATAATATCAATAATGATATCTCCTCTACTTTATGAATTTCATGAATAAATTGAATTTCAAAAATAAGTATCTATATTTTTAACATACCTAAACTTACACAATTTTAATCACTCCTATGAATAAATGAAAAAAATTCACGTTCACTTGATGCTCAGATGAACTTGACCGGTTATTTATATATATATATATATATTTGCAAAAAAATTTTTGGTATATGCATAGAATTTAATGATATTATGTTTGTTGATAATGGAGTCAAAATCAGAAATGCACATTTTCGGAAAATGGATGCAAATTATATTTTTATAAAATGTGTTCTTTATATTTTATACTTACATAAATATTATATTTTATTTATTTATAATGTATAACATATAATTTCTATAAGATTTTCCTTTTAATTACATATAGGTGTAAACACGGAGAGGGGCACAGTGTATCTGGCCTACATAGCAAAACCATTGGTTTTTAATTTGAATAAGATAAAGCAAAAGTTGGGATCTGTCTTTCATATATAGCTAATTGATATTTTAACATTGCAAAAAATTACATTCCGGATTTTATGTTTGTCCCCTTATGATGTACAGTGATAATACGAAATTAGAAATGTTTACGTTGTATTTATTAAAAACAGGGTTAAAAATCATTATTATTCCATTTTACACATTGGTATAAATTTGGTTGTTAAATAAATTAATGTATTTATAATTTTATATTAAGCGATCCATTTCATATGGATAGTATTAGTTTAAATTTGTGTCAATCCATATCATATTATTACGTAATTATCGAATTACGGAATTCACATAACTATTTTAAATATAATATATTATAATTTATAAGAATATACAATATTATTATTATATAAATTAATATTATTAATATTAAAATGTATTATTAATTAATAAATTATTTTAAAATATTTAACGTAGTTGATTAATAAATATGTTTTTATAAAAATAAATAGTACCTATTATTTTACATTTTATATTTTAAGTCACAATTCACTAATACAAAATATATATACCTAAAAAGTAGGAAATTTTAGTTTGGATTTCTTAGATATAAATCAATGTACCCAGTACCTACTTTGTATTTGTTATTATTATTTTCATTGGGGATTTTGAAGTGATAAAAATTATATTTTACTAGATTATACAAGTGTATTTAACATATAGTATAAAATAATATATATATTTGATATAAAAAGAAATTATATTCGTAATATTATTATAAACGAAAATATAATTTTGCCACGTCAATATAATAATATAAGTATATACCTGTATGAGTAATAAATATTTGATGCAAATTTAACATGTCTTTACGACTTTTTGTTTTCAAATTACAACAAAATTACTGAAATTTGCTCAGCGTTTAAAAAATACATAGAAACTTATTTTATATCTAAAATATACAACCAATGTGAATGTATTACAAGTAAATTAAGTAAATGATTAAAAATTATATCTATTATTTTGTAATTAACTATTTACTACATATTAGACCATTGGTCAGCTGTGTATTTAATATGTTTAATAATTATTAATAATTATTATTCCTTCCTTGTATTTGTTATACTTATATTAATTAAATTTTACATTTATTTTTATTTATTTATATAAAGTTTAATATATTTAAGTTAAAAAAATTCTATTATACCAAATAACTAGTATTTTATTATATAATTAGTATCTAGTTATATAATTTAATAATAGTATATGGTAAAATACTGAATTACACAACATATATTCTAGGAATAAAAAAAAATAAAATGTTTCACGTCACTAAGTCTTTATCATGTAGATTTAATATATTTTTAAGAAGGGGTTCTAAATGAATAATAACCTGCAGAGAATCTCTCAAGGTATGTTTAGTCATTTAACTCGGCGCAAACTGTTATCTCATGATATTTTGTATTTTGTGAAATATAATAAAATACGTATTTAATAACTGAATCAGTTTATAAAATATGTGATATTTTAATTTAATCAATGATTTTGTTACATAATATTATTTCATATATTTTTATTACATATTTTGATCCAAAAGATTATAATATTAATAGGTATCATATTTTCTTGCTGGTATAAAATATATAAATAAAAAAAACATTGATTTAAAAAAAAACGATAGATAAATCAATATTTGAAAAATTAAATCAAACAAAACATTTAATTTGGATGAAAAAGAACATTTATGTAAGTCATTTTAAAAAAATTATCATATTTATTTAAATTGCTTTATACATTTAATGTTATTATTTTACTTGAAAGAATTAATATTTACGAGCATTTATATTATTTTTAAACAAAACTGCAAGTTAATTAAATATTAATTAATATATTACTTGTAATAATTTATTTAATTATGGTCGTATTTGTATATAGGAAAAAAGCATACATTTTAACCTCGGGGCTAAATTAAATTATATACCAACCCTTTTCACATTATCTGTTGAAAAAAAATTTAATTTTTATATCTTTGTTATTTTTGGTCTAATATTAGTCCAAAAGTAATATTTTTTTATTTTAACGTTATGCAGGAAGCAAGTAAATGTCAATTAAAATGAACATTTTTAAATCATCCTTGAAAGCAATTTGGGATTTTGTAATAAAAACTGTGTTCACAAATAAAACTGTCCTGACCTATACCATAATCATGTCTAGTATAAATGCTACAAAACAATGTTCTACGATTTGTTTTTTACATTTTATATTCAAGTGACAATTATTCAAACTATTTTACATAGAACTATTTAATACCAAATTAACTCGGGCGAAACCATATTAATGAAATGATATATTTTAATTTATTTAGATATTTTTAAATTGTACGGGTTTATTTTTACAATTATTACAAAAAGTGATTTAAATAAGGATTAATATGCTATTGATTACAGAATAGATCTTCTCGTCTTACACTATGCACAAATCGTTGGTACATTTTATATTGAATATTTACATAGAGTTATTCCTGAATTTTGTATTGATTTATCCGATGTATTAAACCAAACTTATTTTAATGAAGTGTGATAAAAAAATATCATAATTACAATTTAAATCAACATTAACCAAGATTATAATTATTGTTTTGACATAATGTCGCATGTTTATTGATATACTTATTAATTTGTTTATTGGTATGTTATACTTTAAATATCATCAAGAGGAGGTATGGGAAGTGTCTAACCCCCTTTCCCCAACGACAAAATTAAGTTCAGTCGGTAAATAGTAGAAAAAATTCGATGACCTTTTTTCTTTTTGCTTATATAAGTTTTGAATGATGAAGTATTTTGGAATTTTAAGTCGACAAGCTATAAGTTATTATGATTTTAGTCGGTAAAATGGAAAAAAAAGTTGTATTTTTTTTTTTAGCTTATTCACGAGTAAGAAGTATTATATTTTATTTTACATTTTCACCTCCCACTCCCCTATACTAAAAAAAAAAAATCTTTCTTCGGAACGGTCCTGAATAATATTATAAATGTAATAAAATGTAAGCCAAGCCATTTATAATTTAAAAGATTTATTTTAATATATTATACCAATTAATATAACAATTCAATTATTACAATTTCATTATTTTAATGTAGTTAATGTAAGTATAATACTATTTTTAAAAATATACACTGTTTAGATATTACTGCATGTCTAATAAGTATTTAGGTACCTACTTGGTACGTGATAAAATGATATAAATGGTATAATATATATAAACGACTATCTAGCTAGTTCAAACTTAGAAATTCCTTATATTGTATTGGTCATTAGTAGCTATATTTACCAAAGAGTTTTTCATATTTCAATATGTTATCTTATGACTTAGTATTATGCTGAGTTTAATATCGTAGAGAGTATCAATCTGTGTTTTGAACGCTGTTTTTCTTATCAGTAGTCTGATTTCACGCGTAATGTTCAGTGATAAAATACTTTACCAGTAATATCTGATGCAGTGTTTTTATTATGTTAATACTTTACATGTAATCAAAATTACAAACAGGAAGAGTTTACTATTTATAAAACGGTCAATGCTAATTATTATTAGACGTGTGAAATCAAACCGTACACTTGTTTGAAAATATAAATTAAATGCAACAGTCGTAACAACAGTTCGTTGTTCCGTGCATTGACATAATAATTGAAAAAGTTACGTTTTATTAACATCTACTTATAACTAGTCTAAATAAATAAGTTTAAATCAAGTACAAAATTAAAAATATATTTTAGGTGTATTATAATGATTTTGTTGTAAATTGTACGTGGAAAATATTACATTGTATAAAATACATATATTAGGTACACAAATATCTATTGATATCCTAAATAATGTACGTAAATTGGTAAATAATATGATACCTATGGGTTACAACAGTAAGTAAGGTATCAACAGTCAACAACCTCAATTGTTTACGTAGTAAAACTTATAAGTAAACATTAAATATGATATCACTGTAAAATAAATATGATAATAGTAACTTGCGTCGATAGTGAATAATAAATAATATAGGATATGAAGTCAACTTATAGAAGTGAGAGAATTAAGGATCGGTAGATTTGGTTAAAAACCAGAGGAGGTCAATCAATAATAATTTATTTATACAGCGGAGGAGAGTTCAAAACAATATCTACGTTGTCTTGGTTTCGCAATAATAATGTATGAAATTTAATTATTTTTCAAATCCCCGTTACCCTGATTATCTCGTCAATATCCCTTTGTAATTAATATAATTATTATTATAAAATTAAATGTACAACAGAATAGTGAGATAACAGAAAATTAATATTGATCGTATGATATTTGTAATATTTTGATAAAAACTGGATTGAATATGCGGTACTCTCTATGCTTTACTCTGAAATTAACGTAGGTACCTAATATGAATTATAATCCATTAAAGTGGAATTGTTCAAATAATTAAGCAAATATGGGCTGGTAAATGAATAAATATCCACTCAAATAAATCTAGTTAAAATCACCCAAGTCTTCAAATAAAAGTCAACAACTATCATAAAATAACTTCTAAGCTCGTAAAATTTAATAATAGTTTAAATTAATAAGCCGAGTTTATAAACAAATTAATTTTTAATAGTTTAGAAAAATTGTATTACGTTCATTAAATATTGAGTCATTTAAGTGTTACATAATTATATGTATAAATAATTTTAAAATACATATTATAGAAAATAGGTATTTGTATTTATAAATACATTTATAATAAAATAATATGTTTATATGTTTTCTAATGCTTAATTTCATTTGTATTTTGATACAAAGTATTAGTTCTACATTAATTAGTTAATGTAAAAATATTAGTACATACATTTAGTTCTACATTAATTTTGATAACAATAGATATTCAATATGAAAAATGTCATTGTTTTCACTTTTATTTTGCTACTCGGTGAATAAGAAAAGTGTTAATGGACGTATTATATAAAGTAAGGGAATGTGGAACAAAGTCAAAATCGCGCATAAAAACACAATAAATGATCAATAAATCAAAATGTGTTTAATATATTTGATTTTATATGTACCCTTTAGGAAAAAAATGATTTATTTCATTTTAATTGTTAACATCAGTGTTCTTATCAAAAATGTAATTTTCCAACATATAAAAAATAACAAAACCTATAGGTACCTGTTATGAGAATTTTAATATTATTTGTTTTTATAACTAATTATTTCTATACGTATATTTAATTAAGTTAATGAAAAGAAACAAATAAAAGTGGTTTTATAGTATATTTTCTCATTTTGTATGCATATTTTCGTTTTCCCCATACTGTTATTCACTTTACCCCAACTATGGGGCAAAGTGAAATATTTTCCAAGTTTAAAAAAAAAATTCATAATTAAATATTGATTTAAAACTAAAAATCATAATTTAAGTGAATAAAATTGCAATAAATTTGTGATTACATTCATCTGTTTAAAGGATTAATAAGTATATTCTGATTATTCAAACATAAAGGTATCTACTTTGCCCCACATTCCTCTACATTATGTTCATAAATTTGTATAATCCTGCCATAGCTATACCAAAAATCAAAAATAATATCATGTTCACTGGTATGCAGTAGATTAGTAGATATTTCAAATCACTACAGTGATTAAAGAAAATGCGTAATGCGAATAATAGAAATAAGTATGATAAGTATTCGATGTTATACTGAGATAGGACATGATTTTATTGTTGAATTTGAATATAATCGTTTCGAAAACTGACACTGTTAGAAAATCAAGAACACGGACTTATAGAAATAACGATTTTTTTAAATATTTAATGTGAAAAAAGGGACAATATTACTAAACTCCTACCGAATTGAAATTGTTTCATGACATAAAATACAGATTGTTTCTGCTGTTTCCGTAATTTCCGCCTTATTTAGCAATAGTTAGAAGTCACATAGTGTTGCCACATTGTATCATTTGTAACAACTTTTTAGATTTTGTAGAGTGCAGCGAGGAACGTATTGGTTTTTTAATTATGTGATTTTCAAATTTTGTTTTGTACATTTCGGGTATAAGGAATACAGTAGAAGTTTTCTGGTATATATATTTCTTATAAATTAATTTAAGTTGCAGGTACTAAATGAGGTAAGTTTCGATTTTTTCAATAGTTTTCATAACAAATTGAAAAAATTAATAACAAAAACTAGATTTTATTGAAATTGTGTATAATATTATAATTTAGTTGAAATTATTAACTATATAGAACAATATTGACGTTATTAAAATATCAAAACTTACTAACCGTTTTTTAGTAGTTTTATACGTTTTTAAATAGTTCTTTCATATAAGTACACATTTTAAAGAGGAGGAATCAAGTAGAATTTTTTGGGTAAAAATATTTTGCATGATAAATTTATCATACTTGGCATTCTTAAAAAGATAAAATATTAATTTTCTCAGTAACTGTTATCTTAAACGTAAAAATAAAATATTTAAAATAACGGAAAACTGTAATACATTTGAAGATAATACTATACAGACCCTAACTCAAAATTGTTTTATTGAAATAAATTATTTATTATAACTTTCCAATTCAATATACTCACCAACTGATAATAATTTATTATAATATTATACTTATACATTTTGACTTTTTTATCGTTAAAAATCAATTTTATCAGTAACTTCTATATTTAAAAATGTGTATTTTTATTACAAAATTTCTACATTTTCACAATTTTTTGTTTAAACGATATTTTACATATATTTTTACTATTGTTGAATCTCGATGTAAATGTTTAATTCATTACGACGCAGAATATTTTTTTTTTAAATTGTTTATGTATACTTAAATATTAAATATTGCGCCAACTATTTATTATTTATTAAAATGTAAAGTATAGTAAGGGGGAGTGGTATGGAGGGATAAGATTTACATCCCATATCCTCTACGAGCACATCTTATTTAAACACAAAATGCTTAATAATCATAATAAGTTATACGTTAATATGTATATAAAACATAGAAAAAATTGTCTTTTTTTATACCTAACTAAATTGAGTAATATAATTCAAAGGATATTATAAAAAAAAAAAAACACGAATACAATTATAATTAAATATATGACTATAAAAGTATATAAAATAAGTGTTTTTTTTTATTATAAAAAACCTAATATACCTAACCATTAATCATATATTTTGATTTTTTTTATAGATATCGAAATTATGTGGTTAGAAAACACTTGGATAACAGTTGCAACGATAATTGCAATATCTAGCAGTTGTAAATGTCAAACACAATTTCAAAGTAATAATACAAATGGGAAAGTTCAAACTGCATACGATATACAAAATACGAAAAACAACATAAACATTACAAATAATGATAATTATATTAGTTCACAAATATTATTGGGCGATATTATAGCAAATACTATGAAACACTTTTTTCCATTTTCTAACGTCAATAAAAACTGTACTCGAGACGGTCGAGAATATGTGATTGGTTTAAATAATCAAATTATTTGGGCCGTTCAAAGTAAGTAAATACTATTTTATAATAGAAATAAAACATGGCTATACAAATATATATATATATATTTTTTTTTTTTTTATTTTATGGACGCCATTGAGTTTATTATGTATAGAATATACTTTTTTTTATTAGTATTACTTATTAGTAATCCTTATCAAAAATATACAAACCTTGGATATTTTTTTTTATTAATGAACTTTATTCGAGGGTATTTCAAAAAGTGAGAGTGTTTTTTCCATTGTGGCACCAATGCATTATAGATGATTTTGTCTACAATAAAACAAATGGTTTCGCATACCAAGTAGGTACGTACTACGTAGTAGCTGAGTTACGTCGCATCAAGTACATCGATTGTAATTTATTTATTTTATTTTTTTTCATATTTCATAACATTTTTGACGAAATGACCGAGGCGTTTTTCAAAAATTTTGTTTTTTAACTAGATATTTAGGTTTGAACGTTTCGGAAACTTTTAACGGTTAATTAGTATAAAATATGAAAATTAAAAATGTAGTTCGATCATTCTCTCGAGTGTGTAATGAAGAATCATTTAAGTGCGTTTTCAAAGTTTTTATCGGGCGCGCTATTGGAATTAGAATGAGTAGTTTTTAAGCAAACCATTGCTAAGGGTCGTTATATAGACAACTTCTTAGACTCGTACATAATCATTAGTACACTGTAAGCTATTACACGCACGCACATGTACATACGATTTATTTTGCGACTACACAAACATTTTGAGTGAAATATATAATACCACTCAAATGAACAATTTTAATTCAATAAAAACGTTGGTACATCAATTGAAATTTCAAAAAAAATAAATATTCGAATTGTCCATAACCTATGCGAAATGGTGAAACTTTTTAATAATTATTTATAGTTAATTAAAAAACTTTTAAAAACTTAAATGATATTTTATTATACTCGTAACATAAAATATGAAAATGCAAAATGTCCCTCATTCGTTCTCTCAAGTACTGGAAAATTATACCTATAGAATGTGTATAGGTTTTCAAAATGTTTATGTAATCACGGATCGCGTCGCAATAAATGATTTAGAAGTATTTTGAAAAGATTATGTACATAAATATACTAATGGTTTTATTATACGAAATATAGGTAATTGATCATAAAATAATATCTACCTTAAAAATTTCTTGAAGTGCTTATTAAAAAATTGCAAAATTTTAAACTGTAGATCAAAGGCGTTATTTAGACCACACAACTTATACATATTCGTATTTAAAACTAAATATTATAGTAATTTGGCCCGATTTTTAAATTGGTTAGCCCGTGTAATAGATAGTGACTACTGGCTTGTGCTTTTCACTGGTCTACTTACAAATTCAAAAACTTATGAATTTTTTATTTTCTAAAACATGACAATTCGTGTCTGCACCATTGCATACTATAAACAATTTATATTAGAAAATAAGTGAGTTATTTTGTTTTTACCGTTTTAAAGTTTCTAGATAGGATTGTAGTCTGCTGAAAAATATGTGTATTGAAAAAAAAATAAAATGGCGCCACTGCCGTAGATAAATCAAGATTGTATAGTATTATCATTTTATTTAAGAATTTGGTTAGGAATATATTTAGATAAATATAGTTTAATTGATATTATTGAATCTAACTCTAAATATTTAAATTATCACAAATTTCGTTAAAATATAGTTGATAAAGAAAAATAAAATAACGTATTAATAACTATCATATCCTAAAATTGGTTGTTCTTAAAATATTAATACTTTATGATTATGCTATCCCTATATTCTATAGTCAATACCTATAACTATCTAATATAATTATATGTTATAGTCACATATACTATAATTATCAAGAGACAAGGATATTTTTTATTTTACTGAAAAACATCCACAACGATAATAATAATCAATGAGGTTATCTATTTTGAGCAAAGTAAGGAAAAAATATTGGTTATACAAAGTCGTTTATTTTTTTGAATTAGACACAACTTTTTGGGTAGAAGAAATGAAACAGAAGTATCAGAGTAAAAAATTTAATGTATTATATATAATAATTATATAAATATTATATAAATTATATATATTTTAATTATAAGAAATTCGTAAAAAAATTTTTAAACAAATATTGCAATTACACAACAATAAAAATGAGATTGACACGAGCGACTATTTTGAATTACTTTTAAAATATAATTAAATATTTTTAAATTATTGAACTATAATTTTTCTACAAATTTCGTAGTAGTTGCCTACACAAACTCCTTTAGTATTGGGTGTGTGGATAACTACCTTTTATAACGGAAACGTTTTTATAAATGGAAAAATAATATTTAAAATTTCGATGGTTACTAAAACAATATAATATTTAGTAACATCATAAAATTTAAAAAAAAAAAACAATTTTTATATTACTGCAGTATTACATTTAACTTCGTTTGAACTTCGGCTCAATTATTTTATAAATTCCAAGTATTTATTATTGATTTCAAACTTTATATACCTACCTATCCTATATCAATACCCAGCCAAATTTTCGAAAAGTTTTCACCCATACATACTCACTTTTTTAATTTATTTTTAATAATTCCCATTATAAGTAAATTACAATTAATTTTAAAATGTTAAACATTAAGCCTATACAATTAAATTAACGGCAAATTTTCTTACAAAAAATATTATGAATAGAAAGTGTATTATGGATTATGAACACTATACAAAAACATTATATTTTTTATATTTCACTTTAGCACAATCCAATAATTGATTATTATTTTAAATTCTAAAGCAATTTTAAAAAGAACTCCATTGCATTCGATGAACAATCAAAATCTCCAAAACTGTTAATTCAACAATTTTAATATTTGAAAATACAAAAAACACCAATAATAACATTGACTTAACGTTTTCTTTCTTAATTTTGTTAAAAGCGATAAACAATTTCAATATTGACTTCTTTAAAGTAACATTTGTATACAAATTTTAATCTTTAAATGTACTATATTATGCAACTTTTTAAACGTATTAACTACCCAAAAAAGTTTTTGCTGAATACAAGTTAAAATAATGGTTATGGTCCTAAAATTAATCTAAAATAATTTATTTGCAATCTAATTAGTAGACATACTTTTTTAACAGATATCGTGATTACACAACAATAAAAAATAGTTTTAGTACAAGATTATTTTATAATTACTTTTAAGTTTCAAAATATTTATAAATATCTAGATTTTTTTTTTTTAATATCATACAAATTACGAAACCACTTAAAAACCCGGGGGCTAGCGTTATCTTAAAATTAAATGTCAATTAATATGTTAAAGTACAATATCTGTTAACAAAACTAGTTTACAAAAAAAAAGTATTATCTGGCTATAAAATACACAATATAAATTAAAAATTTTTCGTGTTCTATATAATAATAAATAGAACTGATATACAATTTTTAATATTTTTTAAAAAATTAATAACTTTTTGATGTTCTATATAAAAAAAAAACAACAGTAGAACACAAATAATTTTGTGTACTACGAGTATATTGTGTAAAAATGTGGTTACTTATTTATAACTATAGACTGAGAAGAATTAATTATTTAAAAACTTTTTTGTTCTTAGTAAAATAATGCGTTTGTAGCGTAGAATGATCAAATTTAAAAAACTAAAAACCCGACGAAATCTGTATCATTCAAAAATATAAATAAACAAAAAAAAAAAAAATTTCTGTAAATGATTAAATTATGGAACTACAACGAAATCTATATTACAAAACGGGAGTATAAAAAAAAAAAAATACGTGGGAACAACGTAAGGTCACCATAGTGTATATCGTCCTCTTAAAATTAAATGTATATACGATAAGAATATAATATAAATAAATAATAAAATATAAAAATAACGTAAAATGTAATGATAATAACTTTGTATATATTTCAATCTAATGTCTAAATAAAATGTTTGAGTTACATTGAGCGTTTATAGTTTTAGATTTATTGATTTCCGCGTCAATATATATTATTATTATCAATCAGAATTGAAGATTAAAACGTATAATCCAAATTGAATTTTCTCATCATAAATACTAAAATTACAATTAGTATATGAAATCATTTTATATATTTGAATTAACTGTAATATTATAATATTACACATTAGCTATTATATTTTATATTATTTATTAGTGTACGATTCATCGTCAAAATACCCGGGAGGCATATTGTCCGGTGAAGTCAATGAATTAGGATATTTCGACCGATGTATGAGTGTATCGTCAAAACAATTAGGGATTTACGGTGCGTATGCACTGGTAAACGTTCGATTCCGTTTTTCTGATGACAACACATCTGAAATTCTCGACCTTGCGGAAATCGATCGAAAAAAATCAAAAGTAAAAATAACTATAGAAATATATGTATCAGAAAATTATGGACCGGTCAAAATATCATAAAAACTATTTCGAAATCAAAATAAATTACAGTTAGTATTACAATTTTGTAAATATGATTTTTGGCTTCTAAACATGAGTGTAGTCATAAAAATATTATATGCTCGATGTCTGTCCATATAGTATACATATATAGTCACGAGTTGGTTGATTTGGTTACCTACTTTAGGGAGATAGATTATTCGTTTTGTATTCGACGTATAGATATATTATTCGTATCTGTGATTACCTATACCAATAATTGATATTTTTATACATTTTGTTACTTTTAGATTTTTATATATACGTATAAGTAGGTTGAACAAATTATTTTCGAAATGCGTTTAGCACGTTCACAGAGTAATAGCTTTTCGAACTTGTTTATTTTTATACTTACAATTTTTTCTTCTATTTCTTAATATTTACAACTTATTATTATTATTTAATATTTAAAAACGGTAAGTTTTAGAATTTAGATTATGAGAATTCTCTGTCAAATACTTCAAGACTGTCTTTTCATCGTACTTACATATAACTCAACAAGTGTAAGCAGTGCTGTAATAATATAGTGAAATACATAAAGAATTTAGGAACTATTTTTAATAACAAACAAATATATTCTTATATTTATAAAAAAAAATCAAATTATTTCAAATTGAATATAAATATTATAAACCGATTAAAAATAAATATATTTACGATAGATATATGAACGTCATATTTTCAAAATTACAAAATCAACTTATAATTTCTTTCGATTTAGAAATGTTTTTTATATGAGATATTTTGACTCGGAACCTGAATCACCTGTGATCACCTCGTGATTGCCTCGTAAATGTAATACGTACAAAATCGTAGGTACCTGTATGTAATATCGTTTTCAGAGAAACTCTTTGGCAGCAGGACCGGAAAATATGCTGTGGGCACTGTGTTTCCCGGATTCGTGTACCGACCAAGATATCAAATTATCAGTTGAACACGTGTTAATACCCACATTTCGTTCATATAATATTGTTACAGAAGTAGCCGTACCGCCGGCACTGTACACGTCCAAAAACTCGAAAACGAAACACACAAATGGATTTCTGTTGGTCTGGTGAGTGTGTTTCGAACACCCATCTCAGTTGGGAACAGTTGAATAGGTACCTATTGACTTTGTTTTACGTAGCAGTGGTGGAATCATCATCGTCGGCATCGGGTTGGTAGTGGCGGGCACATTTCACCACCTGTTAACAGACCGTTCAAAACCGGAAAGTAAAACAATGTTTAGTGAGTTCGGATCTCAGTTACAAACGGAATTCTAGTTAATAATATACGTAAACGGTGAACGACGACTTTACTCGATTTACACGCGTGTTTTCGGTGTTTCTGAAGGTAAGTGTTTATGTTCGTACTCGATGATGGCCAACATGAATGACTTGATGGAAGATCCGAAAAACGCCGAATTCGCCGTATCCAACGGGCTAAAGACATTGGGAATAATGACTGTGATAATTGGTCACAGGGTGGCTCTGGACATAGGAACGCCGTCGCATGACTCCGAGTACACCGAACACGTAAAGACATACGAAATAGGAACTATACGTCCTATTATAGTAACGGTTTGTTTTTCGTACATGTTTTAAAGATTTTTACCGATTTTTGGTTGTCGGGCCTCAAGTCTCCGGTTTCTGTTGAGATATTTTTCATTCTGAGCGGTTTCTTTACATACAACGCCATCGAAGAGCGCTTAAAAAGCGGAAAACCATTACAGTTTATATACTTATTAGGCTATAGACTTATCAGGTATTTGAATACATTGTGTACTATATGGTAATATGTAGATTATGTATAATATAGTAATCAGGGCCGTCCAGAGGGATGGCGGGAGGTATGGGATGTCTCAACCCCGCGCACCATCACAGAGAGCGGTCAGCAAAATTAAGTTCAGTCGGTAAATTTAAATTTCGGTCGGCAAATAGTGGAAAAAGTCGATGTCCTTTTTTCTTTTTTGCGTTATTAATATAATTATTATCAATTACATATAAATACAATTAAATTCATCTAATAATACGTTTTATAACAGTTATTATATCTTACCTGATTTAAACGTATTGGTAAAGTATGTAATAATTTGTAGTGCAAGTAGTATATAATATTAGTAGTATAATGTTCATTAGGTATACAAATTACAATAGGTTGCAAATTAAAAAATATTCTATTGAAATTATTAATAGATAGAAAAATTGATATTTGGTAATAGGTATGTATATCACAAAATACTTAAATCAATATATTATTCTGAACATTATAATAATTATTTAGTGGATAATAAAATTAAGATTTAGTATTTATTTACATCATTTAATCCAACAATAGGAACTACAAAACCGAAATACTGTTTCTACTTAGGTAGATAATAAAATACAATGCAGTTATGCAAATGAAAATTCTGTAATTTTGCATTTTATATTACCTAAATAAATAGGTTTAATTTTACAAATGCCAAGTTTGTATTTTTATTATAATAATATAATCATGTATTTGTATATTTTAACTTTAATTTTCAGAATTCTACCAACATATATTGCTATAATTTTAATATTTGCATTTATTTTACCCTATATGGGTGATGGTCCATTGTGGAAACTTATTGTTTACCCTGAAGCGGAATTTTGTAGAAAAAACTGGTGGACCAATTTGCTTTTTATTAACAATTATGTAAATTCAAATGAAATGGTAAATATCATATTATATTCATATTTTTGCTTATCATAGAAATAGTATACGTTTATGGTTTATTTATTTTGACAAAAACACAAAATGCGAATACATATTAATTTATTTTAAAAGATACGTAAAATTTTTCGTCACTTTTGTTCACCCCACGAACTGCTCCGCTACATTTTTACGTTTTAGGAGATATTACTTTGAAGTACTAAATCATTTTTTTTTTTTTAATATTTGTGACATAAAACATAATATAAATTATAATACTTATAATATCTATGATACTTGTTAATTCGAATTTTAATATTTTATTTTTAAATTTTTCTACAGTGTTTCTAAATTTATGTATAATAAACATATTCCCAAACAAAATATAGAAATTCGAATTCATAAACAAGAAATTTTTTAAAAATAGTCAGTTGACCTTCAAACATGTTTTCCCCTAAAAGGTATAATAACAAAATAGAGCGGGTCGTTGTGTGAAAAATAAACTATCTTTAGTGTGTGTGTGTGTGTCACCACTTTGTTGCCCGCTGTGTACGCACGCACACAGGTACAAATCACATAATATATTTTGTAGTCCTTAAAGCCTGACAAATTTAAAGGTACTTATAATATTCCAATTTTAATTCTGAAAATACATTAAGATTACATAAGTTCTTAAATAAAATATATATTGGGAAAAATTTGTTTCATAATAATATTTTGTTTTATTTTCGATTTCGTAGGAAAAAGATTTACAAATTAGTATATGTCCTCTTTTCAACAAACTAATATAAAAATTCGGTTTTTAATATATTCTCTTACTAATGTACAAAATCTTCTTAAATATTTCTAAACTAGAATCGAAATATTTTTAATACATTAAATTTTATCAGCCTATTTATTTTAAATAATAATAAAAATAATACACTACTACCAGTCTCCATAATAAAACCATACGTAACAAACTTCATGTACACAATTTATTAGATATGCGTTAGTATTATCTACACCATTGGCTAGAATACTGACAGTGAACATATTGAATTTTAATGTAATGATAAATTATTTTCTTCGATAATACTTTTATCTGCGGAATATTCGTACAACATAGTCCTGAGAAAAAAAATTTAAAACATTTTTTTAAAATATATGACGTATTTGAAATAGTAAAATAGATATTCTGTGAAAATTTCAAATCCATTTTTGGATATTCTCTATCCATATTTTATGGAATTACGAAGAAATCACTCATATTTTGCTATATTTTAGTATATTTTACAGTTATTGATATAAAGACATCGAACATCGTAGGTACAAGTTTTAAATTTACAATTTTTATTAGCCTTTTAACTTTATCAATTCACAAAATCATAGATTTATTTAACAAAAAACATAATATGATAGATAACCATTTGATAGAACAATTTTTTTAAAGTATAATTTTTATTATAACATTAAAAAATTAATTTCTTATCAATTCATCCAATTTGTAAAATTAATACTTTTTTACCTATTTATTTATTTATCTCACTTTTTTGTTTAGAAAATCTTATGGCATTATAAAATGTTATTCTTTATCATTTATGTTTCATCTTTCTGTGATAATCGATAAATTAAAAATTAATATTTTATATAACCGATAAAAAACAACAATAAAAATAATAGTGAAATGGGATCACATAATATAATTTACTTTGAAGTTTAAAAATGTATTATATTATATTTTTTATGATTGATGGATTTTAATTTTTCTTCAATTTTTTTAATATTGCCTATATAGAACATATTGAAAATATGCAGTACGTTTTATTATGTATATGTATCTTATTATTATGTATCTTATTATTATGTATCTAATATAGATTTCATAATATACAATTTAAAATTTTCAATTTATTATAAATATAGTACTATACATTATATACCTACCTATACTATATAAATGTATCATTTTATGTCAATTAAATTATTTTATGTGTAATTAAAATATAATAGGCATGTTATCACTCAATCTCAACTATCATGTCTGTTTCAAATGAATGGAGTGGATTATAATTTAATAATTAAATTCGTATATTTTGTGGACTGTATAATATATTTATTTTTAATGACGAATAAGTCCGACTCCGTTACGCGTTCAACTTTGACTGACTGGTGCGAACTACGGAGACGGAGCACTTTACAAATTTACAATGATAATATATATGAAAACCCATTATCGGGTTATCGATAACAAACTACAGGCCGCGACATACCGCTCACCTTGAAACAACATTTCAAAAAACAATTAAATAAATAAATAATAATAATAAACAGGATCTACATAACTTGATAACAATAAT
>JAIPRL010008825.1:0-19298 GCA_025469235.1 Pemphigus obesinymphae | reverse complement strand
AATGATTTATCATTGCTTTCAAATTCAATACATCCACCAAAAGTACCCTGCCCAGTAGCGAAGTGCATCCACCAATACTGACACCCGACGAGCGAAGTACTTCCACAACCTACTGACCGGCTTTTTTTACGTATAAAAACTATTAAGAAAATTGAAAATTAATTTTTTTAAAACAGCAACTATAATAAATTCTGTTATTGAAACAATTTTACCCAAAAATCTTACTTAACTCCTATCCAAAAAGTTGTAGGTATACAACCAAAATAAATACAATTTAAAAATTGCTAAAAAGTAGTAAATAATTTTTTAAATTTTTACAACGTCAAAATAGTTCTAAAGATTTATAGTCAATATTTGGTGTAAATTTTAAGTTTTTCTGGCATTTTAATTTTCCAATTAATAATAGTTTTCGGTAATTTTTGGTGATTTTTCAATGTAGTAAGTACAAACTAGAATGAATTTTCTTCCACAAACCTTTATATCCGAAAACTTTTCCTTTACTTCTTCTACCCGAAATAGTGTATACATAGGTACCTACATAAAAAGACGTAATAAAAACAAGTTCGGAAAACTCAGTTTGCGAGTGTGCTAAATTCTCGGTCTCTAAACATATGTCAAATAATAAGCTATAATTCCATGAACAATTTGTTTAACTGGGCTAAAAGATAAAAGCTAAAAGCTGCTATATGTACTTATGTATAGATATAATGTTAGATTTAGTTATCTAACAAAATTAGTACATATTGTAAATATTGATATTGGTAATTATTTAGCAATAAATGGTAAAGACAAATGAATGTAAAATATACACCTAATGTCAAACGAATAATATCTATCACATTGGTAATCAAATCATCAATTTCATAACTATGACCTATGTGTACTGTGTATAAGTAACTACGGAAAGACGGACGGATGGACGGACACAACGGGAATATAAGGTGTTTAAACTTATGTTTATAAACCTAAAACATATAATTGTAAAATAAAAATATTTCTCTATACGTGCAGAAACTGAAATTAAAAAAAAAAAAATGATTTAGCAACTCACAAATATACTTAAAATAATTTATAGTTCGAATATTACTATAGGTTATAATATGTGCCTATTTTGCCATTTTCATTTATGGTAGACCTATGGAATTGGACTTTTGAGTATTATGTTTTTATAATTACATTTAAATCTAATATAGTTTATAGCGAAATATAAATATGTTTTAATTTAATTTGAACGGTCTGAAAATCGATCAAATCCTTTAAAAATATAAATGTCGTTAACGTTCAATTTGACAGAAACGAGTGGCGTTCGTGTCGTTCACATAATATGAAGGTTCATGAACGTAAATAATTAAAATTCACTGTTTCAGAGAATAACACTGAATTTTAATTATAAATTATTACAGCTTATTCTTGGGTATTTAAATACAAAAGCATATTATGTCTATACTATTATTTCTTTATTTTATCTAAACAATTTTTTTACAGTTTTAAAATTCAACATTTATATGATATTACTTTTATAGTTATTATTCCACTATTAAAAAAATTTTATTATAAAATACTCAAATAGTTTTAAATTTATACTACATAGAAGCACTATAGGTGTTATGTTGTATATTCGGCCAAAAGCCAAAATATGTGCTAGTCATGTACGTGCTACTCTGGGCCTTTTGCGGCATACGATGGCAATTTCAATGTATAAACTTGATAAACAAAATTTAGTTAAAGTTATAATTAATCAACATTATCTTAACTTTTGTTTAAACTAAAATCAATCTAAAAAGTTAATATTAAGGCGTAGTCAAAACAAGATAAGGGAAAAATTTGATTAATTTATTGTTGTTATTGTCTAATATCTAGACTATTATTTTATATTCGAATAAATATTAAATTCAATTTAACAAATTAAGTTAATAAGCAAAAAAATAAAAAATAAAATAAAATGATTATTGAATAAATCACGAAAACAAACTGAAAAATGATAATACATTTTATTGTTCTTCCTTAGACCCCCTAAATGCGCTACCTATTGGCAATTACAGGTTAGACTGTTGACTTTTATTAATAATTGATTGATTTAAAATGTAGTTAATTAATTTAAAATCACATAAATTTAACAGTAAACAAAATTGGTTAGAATGTATTTTTAAAATTTAAAATAAACACTTGATATAGTGTTACATATACAAACATATATATAAATATTTGGTGTACTGTATATAGTCTGATGTATAATTTTATCACGATGATTGAATTTTTGCAGTATTATATTATAATTAAGTTAGTGTTAGTTTTCTACTTTATAGTTTGTTTATGAAGTATAAATAAAATTAAATATTGTTATTTGATATATATTTCTTAAAAGGGGTTTTTCGATTAAAATCCAATAAATGTTTAGTACTTAAAATACAGTTTCAAAATTTTAATTGTTAAAAGTAGGTCTTTAAGGAAAAAGTTTTAAAAATACTTTATTATTTTATAAATTCGAGTTTGCCACTGAAACATTGATTAGTTGCACGCAACGAACTTACATGCTTTAAAAATTATTTTTACCATATAAAAAGACAATTTTGATTTTGATTTAGAAAAAAGAAAACGTTTATTGTTTAGAAATGATGTTAAGAATCTATATATTATGTTGATTTAATTTGACAATGAAGGTGGTTATATTATTTTAGGCAATACAATTTTTTATATTATTATAAAAATTCATTTGGTTTATTATAATATCAGTTAATTAATAAAAAAATCAAATGAAAAAATATCAATGTTTTTAACGAAATAAATATAATAGCATTGGTAGTATCTACAAATATTTTGAAAGTTTATTTGTTTAAGAATATGTTATATGATTTTAGTATTGCTGAATACTTACAAGTGAATAGGCGTTATGTTTTTCACTATATTTTGGACATCAATACGGGTTTTTTCGGATTTCACAACATTTCAAACATTTTTTTAATGATAATAATTTACCAACATGGGAATCACAATATAGTGGGTAGGAAAAAAAAGAAGTCTTATGATTTTAGATATAATATAGTTTTAATATAAATAATGCAAAGCATACGCTATTTTCTTAGAATATTTTTTATTGAATGTACTCGTACCTGATTTAAATTATTATTTATATATCATTTTAGGTTGATAAACACATATTTTAATTTTTTTCCAAGAACATTGGATTTAAATATTCCATGAATTCGTTATACATTATAAATGTATAATAAAATACAAAACACACGAAATACATTTTATTTAATGGTGAAATAAAATTAAATGTGTTATTTTTAGTTAAAAAATAAAAATAAAAATATTAAAAGACGCTTTACACTACATTTTTAAGAATTTCTGTGTAGGAAACGTTTAATAAATTAGAATAAAAACACAATTTTAACAATTAAAATATTTTTAAATATATTTTTGAAGTAACTTATAAATAATATTTGTACTCCATTTAATTTGTGTAATCATGATATTTGTTTAACTCGTTTCCGAAAAACAAATAAAAATGTATTTTAATATGGCTTTAGAGTTAAAATATATATATAAAATATTTATTTTACCTATTACTTTAGGTTATAGATTTATTTATTTATTTTTATTATATATATATTCACATAAACGCCAAACGGCTTTTAACAATAAGTATGAAACAATTAATATTAAGAATATACCTAAAGAAAATTATAACAATAATAAAGTATAGGTAATAGTAAACAAAATTATTATAACATATCAAATTAATTAAGATCAAATATCAACATGATTATCATTGTGATGATTATATATGCTATGCGATCTTAGCTTTAATTAACTGGTCGAATTATTAAAAATTTGATCGAGAGGTTGGAATATGAAATGTCTCACGAGGTCTGGTATGGATTTTAGGAATATGTACATTTATACGCTTAAGAAACCTACCTTACCATGCAAAAATGATTAGATATAGCAAAAATAATTGATCCACCCTTAGCCGCCTGTTATCAAGTGAACTGACTTTTAAAACTTCCATTATTGGTTTGTAATAAAGCTGAGGGTAATCGATTTTCAGTAAGAACCCTACAAAACTGAGAAACCGATTCTGGACTTGTTTAACTAGGTTTCTTTCAATCAGAAGAGAGGAATTCCAAACTATCGAGCCGTAATCTAAGATATATCGTGCAAGGGCGGAATAAAGTATTGCTAAACATGGAGCTGAGTTGAAAGTCATAATGTGACGTCAAATAAATCCAAGAAGCCGTAAGGCCTTACAAGAAATATGTTCGATATGAGGTCTAAAGGATAGAGTAGGTGTATAAATTAATCTTAAATCTTTAATCTCAGAGACATGTTTTAAAAGTGAGCCATTAAGAGAATAATTGTAATCAATAAGTACCCGGGATCTAGAAAATGAAAATATATAGACGAACTAAATATAATATAAAATGTTACTAACTATAGAATCGTTACTGGGGTAATAATAAATTGTATCCCTAGGCCACAGAAAAACAAGATCCTAAGTAATCATTCAAAACTTATTTTAGTTTTATTATTAAATCAAGTACGTACCTAGCTTGAAATTTTGTTTATTTACCTATATTATATTAAATTGAATATTGTTATTATATTATAAGTTTACAGGATCAGTTAGATCAATGAACACTGATAAAACTCTCAAATACTTGCAATTTATTACGGTCTTTATTGTTTAAGAGAGTCTATTGTTTAGACTTTAAGATGACCTATTACACGAAGAAAGAATCAATTAACCACGGGCAGATAGAATAGAATCTTAAGGGGTAGAATTATATCATCAGAAGCAACAACAACAAAAATAACGATAATATTCCAAAGGGAAATATATAATTAAATGTGATATTGTTTAATTAACACGTGTCATTAGGATTTATGTATCGTACGTGTCATGTGAATACGTGAGTTTTATAAACAAATTAAAATTCAATGTGTGATTTAGTAGTGAGACCTTTAAAATATTGGTTGTAAACTTTATAATTTATTTGGAAAACGTAAAAGGGTAAACACAAAAAAAAAAAAAAATATATATATTGAATTATAAAAGAATTGAAAATAATTTTTTCCTGGAATTAAACAAGTTCTTCTGAATAGTATTAAAATTAACTCATGATAAAACTTGTAAATAAGTGATATCGATGCATTATTTATAATATATATATCAATGTATCATTATTTAAAAAATTGGCGTTAAAATAATTACTATATTTATCACTGGTTGTTTAAATTGTAAACAAGGAGGTAAAAAAAAATTTTTTTTAAAAAAAAGACGTGGTATTGTGATTTCATTAACCATTTATAGTACAGTGAATAATTAATAATTTAAACATATTATATTTTGTATTTTGTTAAAATTTATGAAAATTAACAAATTGATTTCTTAATTACTTCAAATCACATCTGTATTAGAATTTAAAATAATTAATAAAGGAATTTTAAACCATTTATTTTGTTTTAATATAATATGTATGTATATAGTGTATACATTATTTTGATTAGTTTGTATATTTTTATAAGTTTAAAATGAACTATCGAAAATATTTCAGTACTTCAACAATAGGGTTTATACATTTGTTTGTTCAATTACAAATAATTTGAAACATATCTATAAATAAACGATTAATGGTTTGGTTTATTTATACACTATCGATTATCCTTAATTATACATTCATAAGCAAATAACATTGTTTTTGATATGTACATAATTCGAAAATGCTAATTATATTAGTATACCAACCAGATGAATTCCAATGAATTTGGACTAACGAAACAAGGTATTGTGTAGAATATTGTACTTTGATATATGTATGCGAATCGGACGGTTAGTAAAATATTGGTTTATTAACCACGAGAAAATGTTTTGTAGAATTGTTGAATTTAATTGTATTTGACAAATCTTGTGATGTCCTGTATTAACACGTGTGCTGTTTTTATGATTGCTTTGGATATTCTTCATGCTTTTTATTATAAATTAAAAGAAAATATATTATACTTATATTACCAGCTTCAGTGCAACCTTTGTGTAGGTACTATACCTTAGAAGCATTTTAAGGTTAGGGAAATTCTTCCTGTGGCGGAAAATTGCGTTTACTGTCTAAAAGTCTTCTAACTACTTAAATTTTTCAGATCAATATGTGTATAAAGTGGGTCATATGACAATTAGTTGGTCGAATTATTACCGTTCTTGGATTATATATATATGAACTCCAACCTCGCTACGCTTAGGTTCTCGTCAGAGTTTATCGATTAAAAATAAAATAAAATAAAATCTACTAGGTTAGTGTTAAAAAAAAAAAAAAAAAAGCGATCATCGTAAAATTGGTTTTATGATAATATGGAATCATTATACTATTTTGTACATTTGAAAAAAACATATTCTATATATTTTAATAATATGGAGTGCTTTCAAAATATAATGGAATATGTTGTTATTTTTTAGTAGGTAGTTTGATTTGCATTATTGAATAAGTCACAGTTCATTTACATTATACGCGTAAAGTGGAATTATGTATAACAGTCAGATATTTAAGCATTTAACATTTATATAAGCGTATGAATAATTGAGCAGAAAAAATGTTTTATACCTAAATATGTGTTGTATATTTCGAGTCAAACACTAAAAACAAACACAATCAGTAATGCAAATTATTATACTTATACATACTGTTTTAATAAATTATATATTTCTCAGGCTTGGGAAAAATGGGCAATGGGCATACATTTGTTTGAAATATAATTTTTTATTTTGTTTTCTTAATTTAATGTTTTGAAAACATTTTATGTTTAACATTTTAAATACCTATGTTATTGTTTGTTGAATAAAATATAAAATAACAATATGTATATTTGATTGTTGTTTATAACAGTAAAACAGATTCATTTTTGATAATACGTAACTAATTTTTACTCAAAACGGCTGTAGGTATTCAAGTTTTCAAGTATTTATCCTTTTTCATACCAAATCCTGGATTAAAAAATATACTAATTCCATCCCTCAAATTTAAGATATAAAAATGATAAGTTTTGGTATACTAGGGTATATTAGTTTAATAATTTAATAATTTATAAAGTAGGTATCTAACTATAAAATTCATAAAATGATAAAATACGTGGGTGTATTGTTTGTAGAAAAAAATTCTTAAAACCATATACATTTAAAATGTCAGTTAGTCAAAATGACAAAATATACATAATGTATGTAATATATTCGCTGTATACACACTGTAGATAAATATATTTCACTTTATTGTACATTAAAAACTTCTTATCATTGTAGGCTGATACATCTGTTATCATTTATAGTAAAATTTAGATTTTATAAACATTAAATGTAATCGTTTTGACTAGTCATTATACTTATGATGATTTTAAATAACTGTAGTATTATCTACTCATCGTTTTTAACGCGTTAGGTTAGATAATTTCACGTATTCAACTCATTTCGTTAGGTAGGTAGGTATGTTAAAATGTCATTATTTATTGAGTATTGTGCCATTATTTATACATTACCTTTAATAGGTTTTAAATTGTTACAGATTTAAAATATGCTTTGTTCTCTATTACCTCTAATATTGTAATATTAATGTATTTCTTCCTATTTTAAAAATTTGTTCTTTAACATACTTGCATATACCTAGAAAAAGTTATTGATACGCGTGATAAATGTATTTTGATCCTTTATTTGTCCATGTTGACATGGGCAATATGGCAATATGTGGGCAGACTCCTTTGCTAGATTCACTTGTTTAAATAAAACTAAACGAGTTATTGTGTTATAATATATATTATGTATGTTATTAATGTTTAAATATAATTCCATATTACCGTATGGAGTTGAGTGGAGTCATTAAAATTAAATCGATACTTTAAAAAATATTGTTATGTGATAAATGTTTTGTAAGATTAATCGTACACAATTACATTTATTATATATAGGCATATCTATAATTGTCACCAATAATCAATTTTCTATTTCACATTTATCTTTTGAAATTTAGATCTTAAAGCCCGATATATTTTTCATCAAAATAATCTAAATTTACTGTCAAATAAATATGAATAAGTAGGTGCCTACTTTAAGCGCTTTTATTTTTAAAATTTTCACTTCTACTATATAGAATATATTTTCAAAACCATGATAGTATAATGATTCATTAAATTGAGAAAAAATGACGAATTTGATGACACAAATATTGTTTCTATTTTCATTTGCCTGGTACTGATATTAAATTTGCCATTTTAATTTTTACCAAGAGAAAGCTACTCACGTTCAAAATACGGCAGAAAACCCTCTCACGTACTTCCAATTTATATCTAATAATTATTGTAGGTTAAAGATTTTGGTACCAATAGAAAGATGAAAACTTAATTGTGATCGTATACCAGATCTTTAAATTTTATTTGAAATTGTAGTTTATATGCAATTTTGAAAATATAATTTATTTTTTATTTTTTAATAGTTTATAAAACATGATAGAATCAATTAATCGCAAAACGCTGGGGTAATAATTGTTCTATTGATACTAAAATCGTTAATCCACGATAAGTATATAGTATGTACTATTGGAACTGCGAAAACACTTTTTATAGGTTTTTTTTTTAAACAAATTTCGTAATTTAAAAGTAATAAAAATAATTAAAATAAAAAATTAAAAAATAAGTAGAAAAAAAATAATTTTCACTTGAAAATGTTTTGAAATTATGATTCAAATTGTTCGAGGCAATATTTTATTTTACAGTATATTTTTTAATAATTACCGTATTTTAATAGAAATTTTTTCATTTAGTAGCTAATATAATTACTTTTAATTAGTGTTCGGAATGTTCACTTAAAAATTAATTAGTTCACTTTCACGTTAAATGCATAAAAAATGAAGTCGTTCACGTTCACGTTCAAATGTATTAAAAAATTACACGTTAACATTTATGTTTTTTAAAAAAATTAACGCGTTCATCTTGTCGTTGATTTAAATTAATTAATTATTTACAAAATATTCATTTTTCTTATACATTTATCAAGAAATTACCGATAGATAATTTAATATTTTTTAAATTAAAAAATTTTAATTTAAAATTATTAAATTCTTTTAAAGAATTTAATATTATTACATAAAAATATTAAAATATTTTTTATTTCAATTTTGTACCAAATAATTTTAAAATTAAATATGTTTTACTAGCTAATGGAATCTTTTAAAATATACATTCTTCTTCTTTTTCGACCTAGAAGGTAAAATATAAATAGAATATACAGTGGCGTACAAAGGAATTCTCAATGGGGTATGAATATATTTTTTAAAAAGTGAGCCATTGGTAGCTTTACCTCTAACCTCGAACTCTACAATTTACATAAATATAGCCAAAAGTTGGAAAAATCCATTTATAAAAATTTTTATCACGTATAAATATGATAATAAAATAAGTAATTAATAAGAATTCAAGTCTAAAAAAATATATATATATATATATAAAAATTCCTTTCCTAAATCCTAAAATTACCAATATTATGCAATAAATACCTCAAAATCTATAAATGTTTTAAATAGCCTAACATATTTTTAATTTTTTTTGTATTAGCAAAGTACAACATAATACATTTATTGAAAATTTCAAGACTCTTGGACAATTATTTTCGAAATTACAGAGAAGTAACCATAATTGTTTTTGACAAAATCGTATATTTATGTAGTTTTTGTTAATTTTTTCTGACGCATTAAAAAACTATAGAGAAAATTGACTTCTTAAATTACTTCTTTAAAATACCAACTAGACGCAATTTACTACCAGAAAATGTGTAATATAGTAAAAATCGAATCACTTCTTCCAGAGATATTTTTTATTTAACATAAAAAGCACATGATTGTAAAACTAAAATATTCTTAGCTCTACTTAGAATCTAATAAATCAGTTTATTTTTTAACATTAACTTTGAAATATAAAATTAAACATATTATAAACATTATTAAACACTTTATTTGTAATTTAAAATATTATATTAATTCTTTGAACAATACTGAACGTTTAACAGTCTCTTACTGTTACAAAATGAAAATAACTAAGAAAAATAACTATCAAGTAGTAAAATGGAAATTACAATACACATTAAACATTAATATTATGCTCATAATTGTAAATTCATGGTTTAATTTCAACCATGTATTAACTAATAATTATATCTAAGTTATCTTTATTTCACAATTTTTACAGTAGTTAAGATAAGAAAGTTGGTATATTATGTATAATTGCTTCGAATCTATGTCATGGTTATCATAAAAAGAAAATATAGTTGATAACAAATATTTTTTTTACAATAACTACTCTTATACCTCATAAAATTAGGTATATATAAAATTATAAATATCAATGTACGCCACTGAGAATATATTATATATTGAAATGTTAATATAAAACAAATATAATTTATTATATTATTTCAGGTACATTATTTTATTTAGTGATGTAAAAGTCCTACTTATGATTATTCTTGTATTTGTTGGTTTTTTAATAAATAATAGTAATAATTAACTATTCCTTTTAGATATTTTTTTAGTTTTTATTTGAGTACCTGTATATTAATTATTTGTATATTATTATTTTCAATTGCTTTTATGAAAGAAAAAATGGCTAATTCTTGTATAAAATTGGATGACTGAGATAATGAGTTATTTTTTGAAGTCTTTAAAGGAATACATTAAAGAGATAGATTTTGTTGGATAAGTTGTATAAACAATTTGTTTAAAAAATCTAATGTATAATTTAATTAGACAAAAACGTTAATTTACGTACGTAGTTACACTTTTTAAGGGCAATCTTAGAATATGAGAAGCGTACACAAATAAGTATTAAAATAGTAAAAAATTATGTACAGAAGTTTATTAAAACTATATGTAATATATTTTTTTTTGACATGATCTTCAGTTAACTGAATACATTTTAAGTATCTGGAAATGAGCATCGAAAACCCATTCTTGTAGACATTTCTCGCCACCTCCTCTGTCCACTTGTTTGCCTACCTTAATAACTTCCTCGTTATTTTGGTAGCGAATTTTCCATAATTTCTTATTAAATTTGGTAAACAAACGATAGTATGAAAGGACTAAATTAGGACTTTACGGTGGATAGGTCTTATTCAAACTGATTCAAAAGTTTATTTGTGATACCGGTGACGTGAGGGATAATGCTTGACTAGATATACTTGTAGTTCTGATAAGCCTTTGTTTATTTAATATATTTTTAATATAAATTAAAAAAAATAAACGGAACTTATTTTGTATACTTGATAGATAGCATATATAACACATAGTTTAACCTTAAATGTATGTAATATTTTGACATTTTGTCGATGAGTAAGTATAAGTATACATTACCTAGTAGTGATATATAGTAGATATCTGACAAATACCATCTTATTATGTAACTATATATATATATATGTATTTATATAATCATTGAAATAGAGAAATGAAAATAAATGATAAACGAGGTTAAAAACTTATTGTAGTTAAGTAATTTATTAAATAGGTAGCTTTGTATTGTAGGAGATTTTGCATTACCTATTTGGATATTAAGTTTGTCGTCTGTATGAAAAGCTTAAGATTATTATTTATTAGTATGAGTTGTGAGTAGATGTAATATGTATGAAAGGTATACACACACGTTGTCATATACATCTACCCTTTTGCCCTGACTAAATTATATGTTAAATGATACATCAAAAATCGATTTAAAGTATCATCAGGAATTTTACAATGCATTTGTAGTCCAATGAAAATTTACCATTTTTGAAGGGTTTAGCCCTCATTATTTATTTACCCTTTATTATTTATTACAATATTTATTTATATAATTACCTAGGTACCTATAATACTATTATAATTACAGTGGAGACTAAGCACTACGTAAATGTGTGTTAGCGAAAATAATTGATGTTAAAGTCTCTTATACTTCAAAAATGCCACTTGAACTTGCTTTTTGTGTTTTCAATAAATTAATGTAATAATGTGTCCTAGCTGTACCGAAAATTGAAAAATGAAATATCTTATTACTAAATGAGATAAGTATTAAATATAATAAATGATCAGAGAAACATGCTCATATGTTCAAAAGCAAAAACTATCCGTTATCCAATAATATATATACCATGTAATTTGTCCCGTAATGTTGCTAAGCCCGTTTTGCTTTTTAATCATTGATAATATTATATAGGGTCATAGTGTTAAAGTATTTGATTCTATAACCTATATATTATACACTGTGCAAAATATCATCTAATCTTCATCATTAAAATATTTCAAGTGCTTTTATCTTAATATTTACATACACTTGACTGCAAATTATAAATCAAATTACATTTTTACTCAAAATTTTTCATTAGAAAATTTAATTTTAAAAGTGTTTTATATAAAACATTGTATCATACATATTTCTAATTATTCATCCAATATATTTAAATAACCAAAAATATGCATTTTGCCAAATTAATTAAATATTTTGTACTTTATTATTTTTTTGGAAAATAATTGACTTACAACAAATTATATATCAATATTTTTTATGTAAAATATTACGTTTTATAATGAAAGTTCTATATATTTTTATATTAAGTGCTATATTGTTTAAATTACATTAAAAAACAATAAAACTCCCCTATTTGGCTATTTTTAAACCTCCCAAGGGCATGCGAATGAGTTAAATAATTTCCAAATTTAACTATATAATTAGGTAGGTACTTTATTACCACCTACCAGTAAGGAAAATATGAGGTGTGTATTAAAAGTATAAATATTTTTTTTTCCTCTATAAATAAATAGCTATAGTTTTGTATGGAACGTAGTACGTTTTGAAAACTACTCGATTGTTTTATTTACACCAAATTTTTATAGGTTTACTGAGTACGTTTTGGAAAACAATTTTCATTTAAAATAATTTTTATATAGCAAATATCAATACTATTTTTTTATTGATAACAGACATCGATGTCTCGCCAACATAATAAGTACCTAATGTATCGATGTATAACATGATTTTGCTAAAATGTTACTTTACACGTTTTGGATTATAACCCAAAATTTACGATTTGGATTGTGAATGTATATTAAAATGAGTTATATAGATAGTACTCTAAATTATTATGTTACATAAAATTGAACAAATATTTATCACATATAATATAATATGCCAATTAAATATTTACTTGTTATTTAGAAAATATCCACCAAGCGGTTTATATGCATCTGAAAATGCACCGAAGTAATATAAACGAAGTGTTGGATTTCCGAATAGTAGAATTTAATCATATACGTTTAATTTATACATTAAGTGAGAACTTTGTATTCAATATTAATGTAGATTGAAGTATAACCTATGAATAGATTTACTTTGGTTTTAGTACTCTTATGCTGAGAATCGTATATTATCCACAGTTTTCGTTTCATTCAATTAAGTACAGATTATTACGTATATTTACTTACTGTATTTTTTTTCTCGGACCTCAAATTTAGGTTAGAGAAAAAAACAGAAATTCACCGATAGTCGTCCATCTGTAATTAAAATGTTAATGTACTTCCATATTTAGCATTTCCATCATCGTGCACTAAACACCTATCTAAAAACAAAACAGGGGTCTGACAGGAAATCAATGTGGCAAACAGCGTTAAACCAACAATAGGATGACGAGGAGACGAAGGCAAAGTGCAGTTGAATTTAGCATTGCCAGTATAGCCCCGTGTTGTCGTTTTAATTAACGATTTGACGTGATTTTCGTGTGGCCGTGTTTGGGTCCGTAATAATTATAATGCCAAGGCGTCACCGATTCTCTATTTTGCATTTAGATTCATAATATGTCTAGCAGTATACTAATGGATACTATATGATATTTATATGGACGGCTACAAATACAGAGAAGGGAGAAACACATATAGATACACTTGGAAAACGTATGGAAATCTAAAATAAATCAAAAATTGGATTTTGATGTGAGAATTATGGTCGTTTAAGCCTTGAGCAATTCTGTGTACCTATAAACTTCAAAGTCTAAGGGTTCGTATACCTAGGTATTGCGTATGTGTTACATCGATCATCTAGTTGAAAACTGCAACAATTCAATGAAGTACTTTTTAATGAGTATGATTATAAAATATATAAAAATATAAAATATAAGTATAATAGCGAGTATAACGTCATTTTAAAATGATATAAGTGGTATATATTGATCAATGACTATTTAACAAATTTTTATCGTACACATATTATTGAATTGATTTAACCAAAGAAGTCAACTTAAACTAAAAGGAGTTTTAGCGTAGTTAACTCGTTTATCAATTATATTTAGTTGTTGCAGTTTCGAACTGGGTGATCAAAATTGGAAATTATTATTGAGCTCAATAATCAACCCACGAAATTATATTTATTGAATATAGGCAATTACGTTTTTAGTATTTTTATTTATTTACTTTTAATGTCTCAAAAAACTAAAAAAAATTGGTTACATTAGTAGGTATGTACAAAATCTTGTATTTTTTTTTAACCATATTTAAAATGTTTACAAAGTTTACAAAGGTAGTAAGAGCTTATTGTGGGTTAGGTAACTCTATATGTGTTGCATATATCATTTTTCTAAGTAAATTAAATTTCATTGGTAGATGGGTAAAAATCTTGACCTCTCCCTTTAGACATACCTCGGTCCAATTTATTCAATATATACACATTTGTGGGTTAAGCTGTTTTGTCAATTATAATTCAGATAATTTTCTAACACAAGTCTATGTATGTGTAATGTATATATTTTCTGGTGTCTTTGATTTAGATAAAAACAATCATTTATAATATAGTAATAACCTATAGGTTATTTCAAATAAATGATCAACCTATTTAAATTATCAAACATTAAAAAACATTATCAATCATTATACTTGGAGTTTTCAAAGGCTCATGTAAATTCTAACTAGGTATTGAGTTAAATTATAATTTATGTGTATGCATATTATAGCTATCTGTAAGTACTATCTTAACCTTTTCAGTACCACGCAAGCCATAGGATGGACCGAATAAATTTAATATTTAAATTGCATTTTTTTGTAGTTTTTAGCTATAGGTATTGTTGTAACAAAAATTAAGAACTTTTTTTTTATGATAATTTTATACAAAGATATTTAAAGTTTTGTAAACGATAAACAGGAGTTTCCAAAATCGTATGGTTTAGTCATTATAGTCATTAGATATCATTAGATATAGATCATTAGGTATCGTTATAATCATATTTGTGACAAAAATTGCCTAAATGATGCATAATAAAAGCGGAAAATATTATACGAACTTGATATTATCGTTGATGTTTTATTTTTATACTTTGATAAGTGCTGCCGCCCCGCTATGCATGGCTGCCACGATTAGTTTGGGAGTCACTGAACTAATCGAAAATCATGGTTTAGAGAAGACTAGGTGATAATACTCGGGTTACAAAATGGCGCTTTTTAGTTCAAATAAATTCTACCGGTAGCGATCATTAATTAGAGGCTTAGGTATTATTTGTTATGAAGTATATTAATTAAACCATAGTCTATAAAAACATAATCGTAACATTGTGTTTGACTAAATTTAGTTTTACATGTTATTCTGACATGTTATATTATTTATTTTATAAATTATATAATATATAAATAGGTAATGTCATTGATGATAGAATAATGATTATAATGTCATAGAATAAAGATAAATTAAATAATATTGAATACCTACAGTACCTATAGGTATATATAAATAATATTGGTTTCAAGATTTTATTGTTACTTTTTAAATAATTTATAACTATATTACATATGTATACGTGTGTATACATATGGAGTAATGAAATAAATATAGAACAATAACATGTTACAAAAAACACAATAGTTTAAATTTGTACACATAAATCTAGTCCTTAAATATTAGTTACTATAAAAATATATTGTGAGGCCAACTGTGTGTTGTATGAATTAGAATAAAATACAATAGGTAAAGAATGAATTTAAATGCAATGAGAATATTAAGGTGGGAGTGCAAAGAGAAAAGGATGATATAAGGAATAAGTATTTAAGAGCTAAAAATATGGCCTGAAAAATCTATATTGTGAAAACCTAAATAGAGATTGTGAGAAGTAGATAATTGATAATACATAGAAAGCTGATTTGGAGGAGCATTTAATTGTTGGTCATTCAGAGAGAATGCAAAAGAGAAGAAAAAGAACCATAATATTATTTATCTAAAATTAAAGTAAGTATTACCTATTACTCGAATATTATAGACTACAGTAAAAGAACACTAATTTATTTATACTATTAGTATATTAAGTTTTAAATAAAATCCGTCCATATACAGGTGTAGTATATGTATTTTATATTTTAAAGCAAAGATAAATCATTGCATTCAAAAAGTGATTTTAAACAAAGTTTGGAATAATACTATTTTCTGATTTATAACAGTTTTTCATTAATTTTCCAAAACCCAAAAATTACCTTTTTAAAATACCGATTAAAATTAATTATCTTAAAAATTTGTGAGCAACCTCAAATAGTTGGAAGACAAAGGAGAAGAATTTTTAATAATTTGACATAGTTTTTAACAAATTTCAAAATGTCAAGAATTCCAATGTATTTAATTTTAAGTACTTAATGTGTAATAATAAATTAATATTATTTTAACTATGTTTAAATATATATAACCTCCCTTGGTACCAAATATAATACATTTGCTATCAGAAAGCTTTTTACAAAAAAAAAAATATATATATATATATACATGTGTACATTAAATTTAATATATTTTTTTAAATAATTATATAATTAAATACATTTCTTGCTACGTTTAGAATTTAATATTAAGCAATTAAAATAAATATATAAATAATTTATATTATAATATTTTATATCACTGACAAATATGTACCTATGTCATAGAATATAATATTCTTGGCTTATATTAATAATAATTAAAAATGTTTATACATATACAATTACAGGATATTGAACTATTAAATACCTGGAACAGAAAAATCCCATGAAAAGATAAGAAAATATGTTTAGCTCAAGAAAATGAATTAATGGCACAGATATATAAATATTAACTATGTTATTATATATATATCTGTAATTACTGGTTATAGAAGGAATTACACAGATAATTTCTAATATAATTGATAATCTTGCAACGTTGCAATTTTGAGAGTAGGAACATATTAAAATATTTATGTTGCGATTAAAAATTTAAATAGAATAGAAAATATAAATAAAATATTGCATAAAATACAATGTACCTAAAGGAATTATAAGCCTTTGATTAATGGGTGCTACGGGTGGAATTCATTTGAACTACAAAAGTGCCGTCAAGAACAGCGTCTGTTTTTTCTATTATCAGGTCTAGTGTTATCACCTAATTTTCTCTACACCGTGTAAAACTAAGAATTTTTTTCCTGCACTTGATATTGCATCGATAATTTATTTCTAAACCTCTTTGGTTTTCTGGTTTAATTTACAATATTATTACAGTCATGCCAACTATATGTTATCAATTGAACAATTACTATTTAAACATTCAATGATACGTATTTGCGTCAATGGTACTGAAAGGGTTAAAAAAATTCTATATAAAGTACATATTAAGAATTTAAGATAAATTAAAAGTCGAATATAACTTTTATTTTATTATTATTTAAAATCTGTTATGTGATAATAATAATATAGGAACATTATGAATTTTACATAATACGTAAAAATGGTTTAAACTTTATACAACATGAATGTGAACTGTTTTGTAACAGTGACCCAGAATTTCCCACTCTTGAATATTGAGTAATATATTTATAGGAAAGGTAAGTTTCTAGTCTAGTTTATTAAGATAGTGGAGTAGATTTCAATTGAATATGCAGTGGCGTGTCTAGAACTAGTTTTATGGATGGGCCACTAAGTTAGATTCAGAGAACTTAAAATCATTTTTCTGATATTCTTACTATAGTGGATGAAAATGATTTAAACTGTCCATGGTAATTGGTAACGTTTATATAAAGTGGGCCCTTATTAATGGCTGTAAGGCGTTTGAGTATCTATTTTTATTGTTATTATGTTGATGTTTTTTTTTATATGAGAGTCCTGTATTGTTTTATATTTGGATATTCAACACATCATTTGCGTCTGTATCCATTTATCGGATTAAATTAAACAATTGAAAGATCAAAATGAATCAAGCTTTAAGAGGAAAAATAAACGTAAAACACTGTTTAAACTTTTCTAACATTAATCTTCTAAGAATATTTAAAAATAGAACTAAAATACTCAATCGATGAATCAAGCTATAATAGCCAAACCATATATAACTCATAAATAATACAGTACGTAATTGAGTTACAAAATATGTAATGCTTAATAGTTTTTGGTTCTTGTCTTATTTAACATAAAAATTTGATTTTGATAAAATATTAAACTTATTATTCTAATAGGTAGTTTAAATTCATAATATTTTATCAACTTTTGTCAAATTATCTGAAAATGAATAATTATTTTAAAGATTATAAATAAAAATGTATATTTATCAATAAATGTATTTAAAAATATTTCCAATCGTGCGCTTTGGGACGAAATTTGGGTGGGCCGGGCCTACACCCCCTGGACTCGCCAATATGAATATGATGAACGATGATTTGCAGCATTTGTCTATTATATGTAATAAATTAGTTTAGTTGTACTATATTTCCAACGGTACAATCAATCTAGTAATACAATATAATATAAGAATCCTTATAATTTAAGGATTCTAAAAACATTTGAACTTATCATAAAGTCTACCTAAATTTTTTTTAAAAATAGACAAGTTAATCTCAAGTATATTTCACAGTTAATATTAATTGAAATTTACTTTTACAGTTCTTATCATAGCATTACATCAATCGGTACCTACGTTGAAAATATATTCTACGAATAAATTACTATATTGCGTGTGTAATACGTACATTATCACTTCCATCCACTTATAATACAAATTATTAAAGTATTCGAATTTGACAAGGTAATTTAAAATTTATGAAATCAAAACAAACCGACTCTTTAAATCTTCTTTTTCTCCTCTGCCTTCTCTCCCAACTATTTGGGGTCGGCCACCCTGGTCCTACACTTCCACTTAACTCTATCTCCCGCATCTTCTTCACTTACTCCCACCTTCCTCATATCATTCGCCATCACATCCCCCCATCTCTTTTTCGGTCTTCCTCTCCCCCTCCTACCAACAACATGCATTTCCCTGACTAATCTTACTGCCTC
>JAIPRL010008824.1:0-19299 GCA_025469235.1 Pemphigus obesinymphae | reverse complement strand
ATACGTATTTGTTAAATAAAAACAAATTATTTTGTAGAAACTGGGTATTTATTTATATATATATATATAAATAATTCTACAAGTAACTCAACACCAAAAAAAGTATTTTGTTAATTAAATTGTAAATATTTTGTGTTTCTTTCTTTCTTCTTCTTCGTAGAACAAACGCCCATTTGTTAATCAAAATAGTCAATTTAAACAATTTAATTAAATTAAATTAATTTTTTCAATTTAATAACATATTTTATTATAATAATAAAATCTGTATTCATTTTACAAATTGTTTTTATTAAATTGTGACTTATATATTTTGTGAAATTTACATAATGAATTTGTTATTGTGAACACATTTTTTATTAATTTAACAATATAAAGGTACATTAAAATAATAAAAGTTTTATTATTTCAACAAATATTCGTTTGTTAAAATTTGATTATTGCATATTGTTAATTCTACCAATGATATTTGGTTCAGTGTGTACAATTATTTATCATACTTAGATATTATTGTTTCCGATAACATCATATTCATATAGGTACTATACATATATTTATTATTAAACTATTATAGGTATTATATTATCTGGTTCAAATTTGTAACAAAAATATTTTTACATTTTGCGCCCCTCAATAATGGCGGCGCCCGGGGTAAGTGCCCCGTTACGCCCCCCCCCCTAGATCCGGCAGTGGATATTAGTGTTTATATTCGTACTTTTATAAATAATCATTATTTTATTTATTTGCATTATGTTAAACATGGTTGGTCCTGATTAATCGGCCTTATAAAAGCTTTTGTCTAACGTTATACGTTATAACGTCTTTTGCACAAAAACGTGTTAAAGAATATAATATCATTTGTTAATCTAAAATTAATAAAAGAGAACGAGATATTAGATTGTAATTTTAAAATTGATAACAATTTTACTAAATATACAAGATGGAATAGGATTCTGTATTATTTAAAAATCTTTAAAAATTTACTGTATTATTTAAAAATCATTTTTTTGAACGTATATACCGGGGGTGGCCTGCAGCGAGAAGAGAATCGCGAGCCGCAAAATATGTTAATGCATGATTTACCTTTGTTTTTAAATTTAAAATAAAAATCCACTATTATTCCCGAAGACCGAATGATAAATTTTCTGTATATTGACGGCTTTCTATTATTTTCGACTTGAAGATAAATCATTGAATTATTCGAAAAACAATTTTGAACTAAGTTCAGTATAATATATGTATTATATATCGATTTATAAAATATTTCCGTTATTTTCCGTACAAAAAAACTTAGTGTAACTACTGAGAAAAAAAACTTTAAAGTATCAACATGAATTAATTTTCTGTTGAAAAAGATTATTACCAGAAAATTGCTATTCGATTCTTTCTACGCGAAAAAGTGTAAACTTAAACAAAAATGCGTTATTTTATATTGGTATAGTTACTAGTGATAATTATTTTGTATTTACTATAGTGCAATAGTGCGTGACGTATTCAGGCCGAATAAAAATATTATAGTGTTACAATTTAAAATACACGATTATCGATTGGAATAGATGATTAATCATTAATATTTATATTTATCACGATTATTATTATTCATATCTTAACCTATTGCTGTAATTTTATTATTATTATTATTTTATTACAGAGGATTTTAGTGTCAGAATTTTTATCCTGACACTAAAATATACATCGAAGATCAGCTTTGAGTCCGTATACTGGTTTTTCTCGGTATAATAAATACAATCACAAAGGATATACGCAGGATGAGGTATTGAGGTACCATATGTGGTGCGTGCTGTTTGCAGATGAGATAGTGCTAGTGTTGGAGAGAGTCTTGAGAAAGCAAACTGTAGATTTAAGAAGAGCGTAGAAGTACTTGCAGGCAAAGGACTAAGGATTAACACGAATAAAACAGAATATATATATACCTATATAGAGTTCGATAGACTTACTTGGAGCCAGTAACGAAGGTGGACGGTGATTAAGTGGGTGAGATTATTCAAGTATTTAGAAACTCTATTTTTTATAGATGGTTTTAAGGAAGATGTGAATCATATAGGATTAATAGTCGATATTGGACGAAGTGTTCGATATTTTTATTATAATTTTTTTGATAAATGGACCCAATTAGGCTAAAAGTCAAATTGTATGAGACAGTGATGAGGCCTGAAACTATGTGCCGATCGGAATATTTCGGAATGAGTATATATGGTAGAGGTGATAATGCTATGGTTGATATGTGGAATGACTATAGAGAAGACTGAGAGATAAGATTGAGATGGCTCGGGCGCATGTTATGAGGATAGAAGAGACAGAGGCAGTAATATTGAAAAAGCCGAATGGCAATGTATAAGGAAAGGGAAGCAGACGAAGACCGAAATAGAAGTGGTTGGATGTGATGGAGAGCGATATGAACTTGGCTGGTGTATAATAGTGGAGAAGCTGAGAAGCGATCGTGTTAAGGACTAGGGTGGCCGATCCCAAATTGTCGGGCGAGAAAAAGGGCGAAGAAAACGAAAAAAATATGTACCAGTAACTCGTATTTTATGGTACTCTATACGTTTTAAAATATTTCCCTCGTGTATACATTTCAGACAAATCAAATCGAAATTCCTATACGGTTCTTATTGATAAATAGCCAATTTAATAAAGCTCTGACGGTAAAGCAGCTATTAATAGAAATAAAAATCAAGTATGGACAAGAAAAAATTGTACCGGTAAACCTCATTATATAACAGTACCTACAAAAAGAGTGTTCAAAAAGTATGGAACATTGCATTTTTTTCGGTTCCTAATTAATTTGATGAATTTTTGAATTCTGATTTTTGCATATTTGTTAGAAACTATATTACGCATATTTGAATTGACTTTTCAAAAATTTGTCCCACTTAATTTATAAGATACAAGTCTCAACTTTCGATTTTCAAATGCCAACCACTATTTATTTTTTTTTTATATTCTTGTAGTAATTAAAAATATATATATATATATATATAATTGCGTTTAAAAATTTTATTTATATCAAATATTTTTCAAAATATCTCTATTTTACTGAAAAAAAAAAGGATTGCAGTAAAATTAGGAATTGAAGCTATAAATAAATATTTTAAACTTCATACAATAATTGTACTAGATAAAGAATAAGTACCTGTATTTTCATTTTGTTAAAAAAAAAAAAAAAAAATGTTAAAATTTATGAATAATGTCTCAATATTAATTTGACAAAATATTCATTGGTTTTTGGCAAATTCCAATTTTGGCATTTCACTCAATAGAGTACAACATAGTACCTATATATAATTAGGTAGTTGGAATTTTCCAATAACGATTACCGATATTATTGATTAACCAATCCGCGAATTATTATAATAATATGTACATTGTACATAATAATTAATAATATATGCATTATAAATATTAATCTATTAGTAAATTAAATGTCTTAGAATATTTTATTATTATTATTATACCTAATACCACAATCAATGATTACACAAAAAATACATTTAATTTGTATAATATAAATATACATACTTGTATATTTTCATCTATATATATTATACCATAAAATGTCATCCAGTGACTATATATTCTATAATGTGATTAATTTATTATATTATTTATTTTAAATTATACATCAGTGTTATAAAAAACATTTTTAAAAAGTATTCAAGATCAAATACAGATACAAATTTTTAAAAGTGTTTGAAACACTCGGAAAAAAAAAAACTTAGATACATTTTCATTCAAATACTTTTTTATCGTAACTACCTTATAAGTTATACGATACGTATAGTACATTATATAATTTATTAGAACATGAAATAATTCGCCATAGTCTTATCGATAGTAAATCACGAGGTTCAAACTATAGACTTCTAACGCCCACGCATGCCCACATTCTTCAATACCGTTCACTACCAACAGACCCTTCTTATAAGGATATCAGCGCAAAGAATTTTCAATAAAAAAACTCATGTTAGCATTTCTCATTTTTAACAACTTACAAACTTAGAAAGATGAACCGAAAATCAATTATAGATTATAGAAGTCGGTGCCTTACGTAGTTTTTTTTTTCGATATTTAATTTTTTTTAAGTTATATTTGTTTAAAAAATTCAAATTAGTTAGATTTTTAATAACTCATAAAACGTGTAATTATAAATGAACTTAAAAAGATTGCGAAGGACACTAGATAATGTTCTTAATAATTAATTTTTGTTTCATCTTTCTACGATGTTTGTAAATTGTTATACATATGAGAAATGCAAAAGTAATGTTTTCAATAAAATGTTATAAATTCATAAAAAAACATTCACAATAAAAAATTATATAGTATTGAGACCAATTATTATTCATTTTTAAAATGTATATATATACATTTTTCAATTATTACAATTTCATTTCTCTTAAAATTTTTTAAAATTGTCTATATAGAACCCCTTAAAAATGGCCGCGCTTCTATTAATAATTCCAACTAACACCAAATTTTTTTTAAGTTTCTCACAAATAAGGCTTAAATGAATAATGTATATATCTTCTTTCTTCTTCTTCTCCTTCGCCTTCTTTCCCAACTATTTGGGGTCGGCCAAATAAATAATGTATATACTATAATAGTATAATTTAGTAATTTCATTTTCATATTTGAAAATTATTTAAACTATTAAAATGTATATAAATATGGTATCAAAATTAGCATATTTAATTTAAATATTTTAAATTTTTGATAGGTTTTTATAATTATTATTGACTTTTTCGAACTTTAAAGTTTAAACTAAACTTGTTATGTTTCTTTATTGCAGGCGTGTTTCATACGATGTTCTGTTTTGTAAATTCGTAAAAATAAGTACAAAAAAGTCTTATACGTTTATAAATTTATTTTACTATTTTTTATAAATATAGAAAAGTTTCAAAACTAACTAAATATTACATTTATTAAAATAATTTGTTGAGTATATGTTTATAATTATATTAGTCAATAAATATTTTATAAATAAATAAATATATGTATATTATAATATATAATACATATATTATAAAAAATAACGAATTCGAAAAAGTATTATAGGTAACAACAACAACAACAACAATAACTATAAACCTTCTTTAGGTTTTTGTAATCTGATGATGACTAACACGGTCGAGATTAGTTGTTACCTATAAATCATAATACTTTTTGGAATACTCTAGGCATATTTTATTTATATATATTATTTTTTATAATGTATAATTATTTTTATTTTCATAAAAGTTGAATTTTTTGAATTGATTAATTTTATTTAAAATTTTTAAATTTAGATAGTTGTATTTTAAATATTCTATACAATTTGGCCACCTACAACATCGTAAAATGTTACCTTAACATCTTTCAAAAACGCCTTGAAATAATAATAATAATAATAATAATAATAATAATAATAATACGAAAATAAAAATAAAATAATTACATTTATCTAAAAAATGAAATCTTTTTAGTTATTTTAAGTATAAAATATTTATAACTCGTTTAAATAAATAATATTATGGCTATTATACATAGGTAGGCGCAGTATAATATAATTTAGCTTGAAACCGTGGATTATAACGAATTTCATATTAATGTCGAATCCAATACCGTTATCCTTGATGCTCGTCTTATCATTGTGTAGGTACATTATATATTTTTTTAAAATACATTAAAATAAGATTATCCGATAGACGTGCATTAAGATTTTCTATTCGGAAATTAAATATATTATACAACTATAATTATATAGTACACTTTTTTTTTTGTTTTAAGCATAGGTATAGGTATATCTATTAATTTTATATTATACCTATACCTATACCTATAATATAGTTTTAATATTAAATGTGGAAAATCAGCAACGTCAAAACGAATAAAACTTAGTAATTATTATGTTTATCATAATATTCCATGATTATATTTTCTTGTATTGCGATATTTCAATTTCCAAACGAAAACGGTAGAATAGACTAGTTCGTGTTTTTTTTTTTTTAAATTCGATTAGTTTTATAAATTCGTCCAAGAGCAAATAACAATTATTTCGGTTCAGACGACAGCGGCCTCTATACCTTGAACCGTGTGCAATGAAACCGATAATTACAAATCGAGAACAATAATTATTACTAATATATTTGGCCTCTGCGCATGCACAAGAATTGCTCCTTGATTTTCGACGGTCGACTAAAATATGACTTATTTTAAATTTTGAACATAGTCAGAATGTATTGGTGTAAAACGACTATAAAAGTGATACGTGTGTGCTTGTGTGTTTTTGGGTAGAAGAACTTCGGGTAAAGAGTTTTCTGGTAGAAACTTCGTACGATTTGGTATACTTTACGGTGGTAATTTTTTGATTTTCCTATTAGTTTTCATTGGCGTAAAGAAAAACTACACAGAAAATTGGTACAAATGGTAGAATCGAAATATGAGAAATTTAAAATGTACACCAAATATATTTATTACGGCGCTATATTGATGTGGTTGGAAATCCAATACTTTTTGCCACTTCGGTAAATATTTTTATACAGTTTTGAAATTTGATTAGATTTTTTTGTGCATTTCGTATCCACAAATTTTTTGGGTTATGGATATATTGTAGTTGATGTTAAAAAAAAAAAAAAAAAAAAAAAAATAAGTAAATATTCGATTTTCTCGGTTATTTTTTTATAAGTTAATTTTACGGTTAAACGCGTGTTAAATTTGGAAATTATTTCAAACGAATGAAAAATCACTGAATATATATAAAACCGCTATAATACGCCTATAATATGCGATATTATTTATAGTTTATTTCACACATTTATATATACGTAGTATATTTTATGATACTGTATCATATTAACTGCAATATTAAGTATTAACAGTTTCACACTATAAATATTAGAAAAATACAATAAATCATTTATTCGAAAAAAATTTAATACATTTCCGTTTGGTATTTATTATTTATTTATTTTTAATATATTATATAAAAGGAACTATATTTTTCATAATAATATCTAATATGCTGTATACGTTAAAATTACAATATTAAACGGTGCTCATAGGCATACTATTATACTTAGTATAAGTATATATACTTAGTTGTAATTTTCGGGATACGCGATATAAATCATTAAAACGCATTACTCGGTATGCCTGTACGCATTTTATATTTTTAAATGATAAATACGTATTATCGTATATATCATTTCGTTTTTTCGTTTTTTTTTTTTTATAACGACAGCGAATCAATTACATTAGGTATATTATTATATTATCAAATCGTCTTAATCGAAATCGAATATATCTATACGTATATATGCCAACACCTACGCATAAATTACACGATCTGGGTAGATTTTTATAAACATTCGCCATACCTGTAGAATACCAGCTATTTATACGAGTCGACTATTTTATATAATGTATTAGAAGAGACGGTCCGTTATTTGCACATTCACCTTTTCCGGGGGCCGAGTCCTGCAAAAAAATACACATCGATATATTATAATATACCTACTAGATAATAATCATAGTATAAATATTAATATAATCGCACAATATTGTAATAACACCATGCGGATTTAATCAATTTATGTTATATTATGTTTTGTAAAACTATCAGTAGAGTATATTATAATGATTAGTATATATTATGTAATACCAGTTTTTAATAATAATAATTCATTATGACACTAACGACCGTTAACGGATACTTGTCTATCTATCCGTAATAAACCGAACCTATATTTTTACCTATATCCATACCTATACGGGGTGGGGGGGGGGGAGGAAACATTATTAGATTATGGTAAAAATAAGAAATAAATCAATATCAAAATAGCCTATATAGGTATATACAATGTTATTGCACAGTAATAGTATATATATATATATAGTTAATATATACTATCGTTTTTTTTAAATATTTTTTTTACATATCATAGTAGCATAAATTGCGTGGGAGTTTTACCGGAGATTAGCGTGTAAAAATATTTTCGCATATTATAATATGACGCACGAAAAACATCATACATACGTGCGGAGAAATTTTGCGGTTGTTGGCTGTTGTTACACGTGCAATGTATATATAATCTGTAAGTACAACGTGGAATTTAGTTTTCAGTTTTTTTTTTTTTTTTTTTTTTTTTTTTATGTAATAATATTATTATATATTTATTTATTTTAATATCAGCTGTGGTTTGAATTTTGAAAATTAAGTAATATAACATATATACTAAATTGGTTCGTGAATAAATACGTAGGTATATACATACATGCAGTTCCAAAATACCTGAGAATGAGACTATAAGAATGTCTTGAAAATACGAAAAATTACTTATAAACGCTAAAATACTTTTTAGTTAATTTTTAATAAAATAAAAAGTATATGGGCCGGAAACACTTAGCTCGTCGGGCAGAACCACTGGTACCTGATGGATATGTTAAACCTGAAATTATAAATCATTGTATTCTATACAAAAAACGATTTTGAGCAGAATTCGCGGTGTAACCTGTATATATATATATATATATTACTGTCGAACAATTTTTTTTTTTTGAATTTTACGTCATCACCGTATATACTTTATTATTGTATTTCAGTAATACATCCGTATAGTGAAACCATGATTCATTTTTATTTGTTATTTAAAAAAAAAATGATCAATTTATAAAAAGTTCCCATTATTAAACGGTAGTTTTCTTTACGCTTAAGAAAACCATTATTATTTTAACTCAAGTCAAAAAAAGACATCTGGAAAGTACCATCTAGAATGAATTCGCTATTAAAATAACTTTCAACTTTAAACCTCCAACTCGACGTCTTCTACTCGAAAAATCGTTTCCAGAGAAAAAAAATAAACATCACTATAAAAATCAATATTGATTCATCGCTACACACAAAATATATATTGGTAAAAAAAAATAAATAAAATATGTTTTCAAATTCCGAAAGTACCTTTTCTTTTATTTTTCCAATTCAATTACTGCCTAAATACCCTTCGTAATATTATGTACACTTATTTTAGTATGTATATATTTTATTCAGTAGCGTATAGCTAGAATATTGTTATGGAGGAGGAGTTGAGAGTTCTCATGGTCAATATCAGTGATAACTGATAACTAATCATCAATTTGAAAAACATGTATATCCACGACAATATTTATGAACAAGTTAGAAAAGCTCACTCTGCGAACGTGCTAAATTGCCAATTTCTAAACGTATTTTAAACAATAATCTAAAAATATAAAACCAAATGAATAATATCTATCTCCCTAGTGACCAAATCAACAATGGTAGCTTTATATTAGTAACTAAATACGGACGGACGATATAATACACCGAGGATATTAGGTGTACAAACTTATGTTTAGAAACCTAAAATCCGGTTAGTATAGAGGGTAGAAGCACTTCGTTTGTAGAAATGATACTGGTGGTAATTTCGCTTAAAAAATTACTGAGAAAATTGAAAATTAACCTTTTTAAAATACCAATTACAATAAATTTCCTATCAAAACGATTTTTACCTGAAAAATCCTATTCGACTCAAAAATAAATAAAAAGTTGAAAATGTTTTAAAAATGACTGAGAAGTGGTCAAAAAGTTTTAAAATTTTTACATCAATATACGACTACTATTGTAATTGTTTGGTATAAATTTCAAGTTTCTGACTTTCAAATTTGCATATTTATAATGATTTTCAGTTTTTACGTATACATATTAAAATATATAATAGCTATAATAGGTAGGTACACCTATATAAGTCGGTTTATATGTTATTTGCAAATTTATAAAAATATTTCGTTAAGATCGATAGTAGAAAATTAAATTTAAATAAAAAAAAAATATAAATATTTTTTATTTGTATGTGTAGGTAAATTTAATTTCTAGTAAAGGGAGCGGAGTACGATTTTTAGCGTACAAATAGCTTTCTGATAGACAATTTATTCTAGTTGGAATGTACTTTATACACATAATTTTTTGATTTCCCCAGTAGTTAAACGTAAAAGAAAACTACCAAAAATAATGGATAGTTGTTATAAATTGGAAAATTATATTAGGTAGTTATTACCTATACCGAACTTCGTTAAAAGTCGTTTTTCGAATGCAATATGTTTATCGTTATTTAATCTATAAAATGATAGGCAATAATATAATAATAAGGATATAAGTGATAAAACACTACAAATAATAAAATCCAATCAATTAAAATTTTCAATTTAAAATTTCATTCGTCTATTAACTGGTTTTAGTATTTTAAAAGTTTCAATGACATCATCACTGTTATCAATAATTTGGCACATGCTGCTGCAGCTTATTATTAACAAAACAAACCGGCATTCTTCACAAAAACACCGGTCCATGGTTGTAAATGTTATCTACGAGTAACATAATCGTGGTCATGACAAAAACTTTATACTCAGTGACATTGGTACAATTTCTTATCAATCGCCTACCGTTATTAACCATAGTATGTTGAAAGCCAATCAGAAAATATAATCACAGATTTTATATAATATATATTGATAATGAATATTTTGAAACCAGTTATCACGATTGTATCTATAATCGTGAATAAAATATTAGACAAATTGATAGCTGTTTAAAATTTATAGTTTCAACCACGGTAGATTATAAGCCAAGAGGCCAAGAATTAAGTCACTGGGGAGGCCGGTGCCCACCCTGCTTCCCCCGTAGACACGCCTATGAGTATATATACCTACAGTGGCGTACACAGGGGATGATATGGGAGATAGATCTCCCCTAGACCTGTTTTTTTAGAATTTTTTTGCCTTCATAGTGTTTTTGTAATGAATATATTTTTTATCAATTATATTTTCTATATTTTCTATTTTCTATTATTGCATAGGTGTTAGTCGTTGAACTTCAATGATTCGAGATCGGAAGTAAACCTTGTAAAAAATATATTCATCCCCTGCCATAGAAAATTCCTGTGTACGCCACTGTATACCTATAGATACACGAAAAGTAAGAACTTGCTGCACAATATATATATATGTGCTAATATATGCTTTGAAAAATCGTAACGTTAATTTAATTGCAATTTCGGTTGATTTTTTTGGTGCCGCATCAAATAACTATTATTATTTTTTCCATCTTACCTCAGCCATATAAATATAATTTTTTTCCCCGATAATAATTACAACGTCAAACCATAAATTGCATTCACTACGGATAGGTTATAACTAGGGCTCGGAACTTAATGCACTTAAAAAGTACTAAATATGCATGCATTTATGCACTTAAAAAAGTACAAATAGGTATATGCTCTAAAAAAAATGCATTTTTTTTTTTTTTTTTTACATACATATTTATATAAATACAAATATTTTATAAAACTACAAACTGCAAATATGTAGTTCTGAGTAAATGTTCTTAGGATATAGTTTAATGTGTTTTATTAAATTTATAAATATATTGAAATTAAAATAATTGAAAAATGATAAAAAAAATATCTGTATAAAGTAAATTTTTATATTAAAATTTTCCAAAGGTACTTTATTTTTAAAATAACTTTAAAAATTGACATTTTTTTCTTCTTTTCTATTGATTCAATTAAATTACATTATTATCTGCAAAGCATAAATAATAAAAATTAGGAAAATCGCTAAGTAGGGGTAATACCTATATACATAATTAAAAGTAGGTATAGGTAGGTATAATTTAAATTAAATTGCGTAAGGTATAATTTTGTTCTTAGTGTCTTATCTTCAAAATGGTTGCATTGAATCACTATAAACATTATTGTTTAATGTTTTCAAAATTGAGAGATCGCCGATTATCCGTTATCGATTTTTTTCATATTTTGAAAAACGACGTTCAACGTCGGTGGAAGTAATATCGTCACATATTTAAAGTATAGGTTTTAAAATGCCGTGACCGGCTATATCATCTGGAAGACCCTATGAATCCTAAAAACACGATATATGTATAATATGTTGTGTGGTTTTTTTTTAATTGTAATTAATACCATTAATCTTTAAATATGGTATAAAAAATTTGTAAAATTAAGAAATATATATGCTCTTAAAACTAAACAAATCACCAACAAATGTGCAAAAATATGCACTATAATAGACTTTTGACGTGTTTTTCATCGTGTCTTGAAATTAATTTCTATAGCTTACTATATATGCACTTAAATGCAACGACCTTATATATAGACTTATAACTGTTATAACTTATAATAATGTCATAATATAATATGATGTACATCATATCACATGCACGTGAACAGTGTGTGTGTACGGGCTTTTTTTTTTTTAATTTATATAATAATATGTAATATTATACCTATGCACATGCAGCAGGCACGGGTTTTTTTTTAATGAGACGGCGGCGGCGGCAAATAATATGATGTATATAAGACTAGCGGTTTTTAACCTTTGTGTAGTGGCCACCCAAAGGTATTTACCGAATTTTTCGCGCGACCTTTTTATAAAATAAATAATGTTCAATGGCAGAATAAAAATTACTATATTGGGTACTCTCCATTTAATACATTTTTTTACTCATATTACTATTGTATACCTATACTATATATATAATAACATGTCGCATAATATTTTAATTACATTATATTTAAAAATAAACATTTCTATACCTACTGTGAATTTACGAAAACGGTTTCATAAGACGACTTAAAAATAAAAATATTATACCGACGTTTTAAATTTAAGCCGACCCATTTAAAATTATTGACGACCCGAAATTGGGTATAATTTTATAGCGCTGCAGTATATATATATACGCGTTATTGCCAATTATATGGCTTCTATATATGACATAATGTTATATGATATATAGAACGAAAAATTTTCCACGTTTAATTTTTTTTTCATTCGACCGTATATATAGAGTGTCCTTTCTGAAAAAAAAAAAATAATAATAATAATAATAAATAACCGTCTCACGCGCGCCCGTAAATAATTGGATTTCGGGCCGGGGCGCGACGGGAAAATTCAATAATAATAATACGCGGCCGCGGTATATAGATGCGTCGAAATATGCAACGCGGCGCCACGGGAATTACTCGGTTATATACTATATAATATATTATTATTATTATACAACTATTAACAATTATTATTATTTAACAATTATTATTAAAACAGAGTATATAGGGTATGATTTTGGTGAAAGGGAACACAGAGGGAACAGGGAAAGGCTAGAAATAAAGTTAAGCGGGGATGTGGTGGGAGAAGTGGAGAGGTTCAAGTATTTAGGGTAAGATGGATTTCACAGAAAGATGGGGGTTTCGAAGAGGATATGAAACACAGGGTTAAGTGTGCAGGATGGACAAAGTGGAGAGAAGCGTCAGGTATTCTGTGTGATGTAAGAATCCCTATTAGGTTTAAAGGTAAATTTTATTAGGCGGTGCGGTGAGACCTGCAGCAATGATGTATATGGGACGGAATGTTGGGCAGGTAGGTAGAACAGAGAATGAGTGTAGCCGAGATGAGAATGTTAAGGTGGATGAGTTGGAGTTACTATAGAGAGGATAAAATAAGGAATGAGTACCTATATCAGAGGTAGTAGTATAGGGGTAGTAGCTTCGATAGTAGACAAAATGAGAGAGAATAGATTAAGATGGCTCGGGCATGTATTAAGGAGGGGAGAGACTGGGGCAGTAAGATTAGTAAGGGAAATGCATGTTGTTGGCACGAGAGGGAGGGGAAGACCGAAAAAGATATGGGGGGGGGGATGTGATGGCGAGTGATATGAGAGGAAGGTGGGAGTAAGTGAAGAAGATGCGGGAGATAGAGTTAAATGGAAGTGTAGGACCAGGGTGGCCGACCCCAAATAGTTGGGACAGAAGGCGAAGGAGAAGAAGAAGAAGAAGAAAAAGATTATTATTATTATACCGCTCGAAAAGTATAATAATATATATATATACCGCGGTATCGTCGTATTATATACCATATAATAATATATATATATATAGGTATCTATATACTCGTATATTACGATAATGTTATCATTAAATCAACATATTATTATAATCGAGTTTAAATATATATATAATTAATAATATTTAACACCGGCGCATTACGCGTATCGCGCACGACTTTTATAATGATAATATATAATATGCCTATATATATTTATGTCTATAATATATACTCGTGCTATATATATATAGCTGGTGTACTTATCTACATAATATTATATGTGACTTACGTCACAGAACTAGAAGAACGAGTTAATTATTTTTTCACGTAATAGGTACAGTGATTGAATTTGGGGGGGGGGAGGAGCTGAGCTACTTTTCGTTTTTTTTTTTTGCACTAAGGAACGCAGGAATAATAACACAGAATTCGTCTTGGTTTTTCGTTTTGCATTTTTTTTTTTTTAATACGTATAGGTAGGTTAATCGACCACCTCGGAAAGCGACAACGATAAATTATGAAAACGAACGTTTTTCCGTTTTATCGCATTTTTAATTATAGACGTAAATCGTCGAATGAAATTATTTTTAATGGCTAAAATCGTGCCGAAATCAACGCTACGTCGATGAATTTCCGTTATCGGTTACCGGCAATGGACGTTTTGGTGCAGTATAATAAACATGTCCATCAAAAACAAACGAAATCACCTCTTAAAATTATTTTAGAATTAAAACACCTATCGTCAAATATATATAAATGACGATATTTTGGATCTCATCGGCGTTTTAAGAAACATTAATTAGGTATTGAAAATGTAATTTTAAAAAAGTTGAAAATAAGGTATTTCGTACATACAATATTGAACAATATAATTAAAATACCGTGAAATACCGATGAGATCGTCTCCAAAATATCGTCCTTTAATCATTTTATAATAGGCGTATTACCTCTAAAATCATTTTAAAATGCCTTTTTGTATGTTTTTCGTAAACATGTTTTTCACCATAAATGACTATTCTTAGATTACTTTTAAAATTTATTTTAACATTTTTTAATTATTTAAATTTCAGTTTTCAAAATATTTCTTAAAAATTGCCTACAATTAAAAAATAATAATATAGTATGCCATGAAACAGACTGTTTTGGACATTCTATTATCGTGTGATCTTTTTCGTTTGCATTTTTATTTAAATAAAAGAAGTTGAGTAGGAATATAAACTTTCCAATGGGTAATTCATATTGTAGTTAGCAATTTGACAAGAACAATTTTTAATTATTTCAGTCATTTTTCAATCATAATAGAAAACAAAAACCAAAATTACCAAAATTTCTTATAAACATTAAAAAAAAAAAAATCGGACTTAAAGTTTTCACAATTTTCATAATTTTTAAATTTGATTTTTGATGTGTATTGAACACTTTTGAGTAGAATTTATTGGGTAAATAGCTTGAAAATTAATTTAAGTACTTAATACTTTAAAGAAGTCAATTTTCGATTCATCTAGAAATTAATTTTGTGTATAGGAGAAATGGCCGAAATTTGTGATAAATCAGAAAATAATGTCAGATTTGAAATGTACACAACAAATTGTTTCATGTAAAATTAATAAATTGATGTGATAACATTTTCAAAACTTTTTGATCATTTTTAGTAATTTATAAAAAAAAAAAAAAATTGAAGTTTTATCTTTTATACATTTTTTTTTAGTAGGGTAGGAGTTGAGTAAGAATTTTTGGGTAATGAGTTTTCCTACTAGGAAGTTTACTTAGTTGGTACTTTAAAAAGATCAATTTTCAATTGGCTCGATAGTTTATTAGATTCATTCCCTCCCACTAATATAGTGTAGACTGTAGACTGTAGAGTATAGTAGAGTAGTATAGTCAATTTTAAGGAGCGGAGCATCGAAGTGGTTTAACCGAATGGCTCCAGCTGTAGTACCGAAATTCCCCATCAGTAGGAGTTTCTCTCGATTAAGAACTTTTGGATTAGAGCTGTTAGAGGGGTGGGGGATGAAGTCGCTCACAAGTCACTTTTACTTTCATATCTCATGAAACACTAATTTTTCAACTATGTCCTGAGTCCGTTGTTATTTTTTTCCAATTCAACCACATTGTATATATATATATATATATTATATGGGTCTAAGTCTTAATATTAATAAATGCAAAACACTATCTTTCACCCTCAAAAAATTTTTTGGTAGAATGAATTTTTCTGATAGAAAATATCATCTAGTTAATACTTTAAATAAGTACTTGTTCCATTTCTATATAGTTTTCTAGAATAAACAAAAACAAAAATCGATTTTGATCGACGGATGACTAGTTTTCGCATCACATGTAGGTACACTGCTATGATTTTATCTTTATAATTCTATAAGAATAGTCACTCAAAAATAATTTAGATTTTTATGTTGTTATAATATTATATGTGTAATATTAATTTATTAAAATTTAGAAGTGCAATAGAGATGTCCCGTATTTCAATATATCACATTTTGATGAAATCGAAAGTATTTTAGTTCCTTCAAAATATTCAATTCATATACTGCAAAAATTAATTAGGTATCTCAAAATAGAAAACAATACCAAAGGATATCCGTTCCCTCTCAATTCGAGAAATTCATTTAGGTACAATAATATTTACTTAAGTCTTAAATATTTGTAGTGGATCGCTGTTTATATAACCTCACGATTTATGAGCGATAATATGAATATAACAATATATATAATATTGTACAAATATAATATAGGACCGCAAGCGCGCGTGTCCCATAACCATTAAATATTGTAATCGGATATTTATTTCAAATATTATGATACAGCACCCATTATTTTCCCACGTGTTAAAACTTAAAATATATACCTACTCGCCGATTAAAATAATAATATTTGAACTCGTACAACAACATGATGTATATGAAAAACGTGACTGTGTACCAACTTAAAAAAGTTCGTCGAATTTCTATACTATAAACGTAAGACGCAAATAACGTATATATTATAATAGACGTATAAATAAAACACTGACAGGTGCAAACATTATAATATAACACTGACATTATAATGTGAACCATACGGTACTAGTTAGTAATACTCATATGCACGCGATAATAGTAGGTATACGAGTAGTTATCTCAATATTAATATATCATAAGATTATCTTTAAAAAATTTTAGAAACTTTCCAAATACGAGCAGACTTAGATAGTATGCTGAATACTTTTTAAAAGTATTTTATAGTTTATATCTTGAAAAGAAACTTTACAGGTTCCAATTATATATTTAAAATCCATTTTTTTTTTTTTTTTTTTTTACTACGTTTCCGTCAGATTCCAATGTAAAATAATGCGCTCAGAATCTAAAATAATTAGAACCTCTCAAATACGGGGGCAACATTTCTACTTTTTTTTCCCGGGTGTGCGAGCTTTTAGGCAAGTCAATATATTAACTCTGATATTAACATTTCACTAGCCCGTTAAAAAAAAAAATGTCTCGTGTGACAGGGGAATACCAATTAGATTAAAAGGTAAATTGTATAAGACAGTAGTCAATAATAAAGCCTGCAATGATGTACGGATGGGAGAGTTGGGTTGTGGATAGGAAGAGTATGAGTGTAGCAGAGATGAGAATGTTAAGATGGACGAGTGGAGTGACTAGAGAGGATAAAAATAAGAAATTAATATAAAAAGGTTAGTATAGGAATGGCTTCAATAGTAGACAAAATGAGGGAGAATAGATTGGGATGGCTAAATCATGTTTTGAGGAGGAAAGAAACAGAGTCAGTAAGAGTAGTAAAGGGAATTTATGTTGATAGAAAGAGAGGAAGCGGAAGGCCAAAAAAGAGGTGGAAGGATGTAATAGAGAGTGATATAAGGTGACCGGGTGTAAATGAGAACAATGTGGGAGATCGAATTTTATAGAAGTCAAGAACTTTAAGTTACCTTGCCTTCCAAAATTAAACCAAACGATGGATCTGTTGGAAGGTTAATGAATACCGAAATATTTAGATTGCGTTTAATAATGGAACATGATAAAATGATTATAACATTATTCCTATGTTATAAAAAATCAAAAGTAAACTCTCCAATACTGATTACTGATAACTAATAAGAAATATCAATCAGAATATTCGGTAAAATAAACGTTGGAACCGATGCATATTTTGTTGGTAACGTTGAATTTTGGAACAAGATCCTACAATAAAATATTTTCGAGCTGTTGAGTTTTGGAATGTATATTATCATTTTGATTAGAAATCACTGAATTTTGAAAGAGACTCTTAATCGCACACTCTTCCCCCGCCCTACCGTCATCAAATGATGCCCCTTGCTCAAATATACGTTGTTTACTGTTTAAGTTAAACAAAATAATAAATAATAATATAGTAGTATCACTATTTAATATTTTCATTATTGAAATTTAGTGCATATAGATTACTTATCTATCTAAAAATATTTGGAAGACATTTTTTGAAGTATTCCAAACACTTTTGGAACACTATTTATTTATTTATTTATTATTATTAAAACAGGCAAAGCCCTGTTTCACTAATACAGTAGCGGCTCGTGTTAAGGAGCACAGGCGCACGTGCACCGCATAAAATGTGGATAAATTAGTGTTTTTTATACATAAAATTATTTATTATTTATAAATTATTTATTTATCGCTGTTTTAGTAATTGTCTAATTGTCGTGCCTATGAATATTATATTAATTATTGTACATATTATCACGCATCGCACCGCTGTATTGTTGGTTGCTGCTAGACGACGCCTTGGGCAGCCGCTGGGTGGTATTCCATCACTGCCACTGTCGTGATACTACCGCAGCGCTGTCCGTTGCGCACACTTGAAAAATGCATTTATGATGCGCCGTTTACACACGCGTAGTTTTATAGAGAAGGAGGGGTCGTTATCGGCTGCTCACATGGGGTGGATAATAGATGAGGAATCAAGAAAGAGATAGGAAGAAGAGAGGATAAGGAAGAAAACTGTCTAACCGCGCGAGTTGTACGTCGTGGAATTTTAAAGTTTAAAAAGGAGATAAGTTCCCGAGAGTCAACTTTATTAGAGAGAAGGTTTGAAATAAAGGAAAGGTTAGCGACATGTCTATCATGTGTTATCATAATATAGGTACTTTTTTGGAAGTATTTAAAATATTTTTAATTTTATCCAAATCTGAATACTTATTTTCCCTGGTAATGGATGAGATAACAAAGGATATACAGGGGGAGGTACCATGGTGTATGTTGTTTGCAGATGATATAGTCCTGATAGGAGAAAGTCCCGAGGAAGTGAATGGTAGACTTGAAGAGTGGAGGGAAGCTCTGGAAAGTAAAGGACTAAGGATTAGTAGGAATAAAACAGAATATATAGAGTATGATTTTGGTGAAAGGG
>JAIPRL010008823.1:0-19303 GCA_025469235.1 Pemphigus obesinymphae | reverse complement strand
AGATTTTAAGACCTGGGCAAAAATTGTGATTTTCAATGATGAATAACACGGCTAAAAAATAAAATAAAAATAACAGCCTCGATCGATCCCTACAAAAAAAAATGATATGAGTTATGTATACTACACCAAAGCTACGCTCAGAATCGTTTTATTGAATGCAATGATTAATCATTGCATTCAAATTCAATACATCCACCAAAAGTACCCTGCCCAGTAGCGAAGTGCATCCACCAATACTGACACCCGACGAGCGAAGTGCTTCCACAACCTACTGACCGGCTTTTTAGATATTTATATTTAAATATACTAAATGCAAATCATATTTAAATATTTTTTTAAAGAAGAATTTTTAAATGGTTTTTTTATAAGTATATGGCGAATACGCACAAAATAATATTTCAAATAATTTCGTTTTTAAAGTCCACCGTGCTTTTTACTCGTAGCTTTTTTATAAAGTAATATCTAGGTTACAATAACGTTATTCAATGCTTTAACATAATATAAATATTATATATATATATCAATCGCTTTTTCTTTTTTTAATATTCCCGACTTTTAGACTATACATGTTATATAGGTACCTATAAACTTTGAACACAAACCTCTTTTATTACAATTTTTTTGGTCTGCAGATGCGATACTTGACAATATTCTTTGAACTTTATTACTTATTCACAAACTTTGTATGTACCACAGATTTTACTACGTCATCGCCGTCAGTCCTAAACACTATCTATTTGACTAGGAAACAGTACACGCAATAACTTAAAGACAATAATAGTTATTAAGCTTGAAACTTTTCTTTGCACTATATACATAATATATATGTATATATATATATATTTTTTGTATCATATATGAACTTTAAAACTTACAATACACATTCAGCAATAAAGTTTAATTCAAGTTTAAGATGAATATATTAAACTATTATATTTTTCAGTATTATCGTACACTCGATTCCAATAATTAATTACGAAAAATAAGCACAACAAAAAGACGAATTTTCAGTATGTATAAAATCGATATTAAAATCGAATATAATGATAAAATTGTTTGTTGTGTAATGTGAATAATTACGGACGACAACGACGATAAAACCGGAATAAAAATAACTCGGGCACAATTCGTTTATGCCCGCCACCGCATCGCGCGGTGCCCCGAGTCTATTGTCGTATGTATTTAGGTACCTAAACTAACATTAATAATTGTTTTAAACGATCGATCGATTGGAATTTCACATTTTTTTCGGTAGTTGTCAGTTATATCGACTATATTATTGACGAAATATTATATTTTTTAAATAATTCAAGTTAATTTTCTTTTATTGAATATTTTGGCTGGGGCACGTGCCCGTGTGACCCTCGGCAATTGAATCTGACCAATAATGAACCATTTTGATTTTAAAATTGTAAAACTAGAAAAAAAAATAGAACCGTTGGACACTAGGTAAAATCAATGATAAAATATGCTAATGTTATTCGCTCCAAAAACAGAATAATAATAATTTACTAGTCCGACGACTGTTACTTACCAAAATTATTTGAAAAATCTATCATAATCTATCAAACGAACATGGGAAACGATTTTAAGTATATTTTGTACATTATTATGCTGGCTACGAATAATATTAAAATATAAAAAATCTGCAAACGACAAGAAAATACAGACAATACACATAATGAAGCTAAGAACTGGATGTCTATTATTATTTGCCACCACGTTTTCCAGCGACTTAAGACAGAAAGGTGGTTCTTATTTTTGAAGTCTTGACGTTTTGACGCCGAAACTCTTTATACTGATACTTTTCCGACGTGTAAAAGTACGAGTGTATGAAGTTGATTATGTTCAAGGCGTGAGCCGAGAGAGAGAGAGAGACAGAGTAAGAGAGATTTAAAAATTTAATAAAGGTATAGTTTTTTTTTTTTTTTTTAAGATATTGTTCAGAAAAAAAATCATAAAATTACATGACGATGACGAAAATTTAGATTTATATTGTGATAATAATTGGTCCGACCCGTCCGTGCTTTCTGAATCCAGACTTCAGAACTTCATTCAACACGTTAAAATCGTGGATAATAGAACAATAAAAACGTATAGGCGATCAACACTACCTCCTATATAATATACGTTTCATGTGTGATGTCATTAGGAGAGCTCATGTTATGTCCAGACGCGATGGCTTTTCTCGTGGTTAATAATAAAAAATTTTAAAAAAAAGTGCCCTTTGCTCGTTGGGTGTCAGTAGGGGTGGACGCACTTCGCTACTGGGCACTCTTGGTGGATGTATTGCATTTGATGAATGCAACGACAAATCATTGCATTCGATAAAACGATTCTGAGCGTAGCTTCGGTGTAGTGTTCGTATAACACTTAATATATTAGTCATATACTCAGTACACCTACCTATGTTTAACATTTATACATCAAAGTTCGAACGTAGAAATAAATATGATCTTACGAAATTCCGAAGAAATGAAAAATCTGGATTTGACGAAATCGTGTTTTTGCCCTTTTATCGTCATTTTTCGGTAGTTTTTCCATACGCATTAAAAAACTATTGAGAAAATCGAGAAATGACCTCTTTAAAAGCACCGACTAGATGCAATATGCTACCGGAAACCGGGTAAGTTTGTAAAGATCGGAGCACTCCTTCTGATAGTAAATATGTTAACAGAGAAAAAAAAATAAACATAATTATAAAACCACTAGCTACAGCTCTCTACGCTCAGAATCTAAAATACGTTTTTTCCATCGGTATTTTTTTATTTAGTTAAATATGCACGACCAACTTTATATTAAATTTTTTCAGGTCTTAAAATCTCATGATACCGACTATTTGGACTTAAATACCTCAAAATTGATAATTTTGTCGAAAAAATTAAAAATACTATAAAAAAAAAATCGTGACTACGGATTTTCGAGATTTTTTGAATTTAATTAGAGTATCGTATATTTAACGCTGTATAAAATTGTTCAAGCCTTAAAACCCAAAATTACTCCTTTCAGGACTTAGAAACCTAAAAATCTAAAATGTCTATAAATATAAATTTTTTTAAAAATTATTATTAAATTCAATATTCAATGTAAATTTCAAGATTTTAAAGTCATTATTTTTGCAATTACGAAGAAACGAAAAATCTGGATTTGACGATGATATCGTACTTTTGCCGGTTTTTCGTCATTTTTTGGTGGTTTTTCCTTGCGCATTAAAATACCGTTGAGAAAATCGAAAACTGACCTCTCCAAAAATGCCCAACTAGATGCAATTTGCTACCGGATACCGGGGGACAGCCAGCTGTAAAGATCGGAGCACTCTTTCGGGTAGTTAAAGTGTTAACACAGAAAAAAAGTAAACAAAAAAAAATAATAAATAAACATCATTGTAGGCCAACACAGCTGGATCCTATTGGATACGCTCAGAATCTAAGAATAAACTTAGCGCGTTGAACGAAAAAGAATACGAAAAGATTTCGGGAAAGTGGCCGAAGTTTTACCGTCCCTTCGAACTGGCCCTCGTGGAGTGTCCCGGTCTCACTGGTGCGAGACAAAACGGGTGCGCATTCGCTCGGCTATATACATACCGCATACGCGCGTATCGGTTTACGGCGTTGTAGCCCGAAAGTCCGTCGCGACGGTCCGAAAACGGCGGGCCGCGCACCCAACACTACGCGACATCGAAACCGATGAAGGATTTTATATTACCGTTTGACAATCTCCAACGCGTCCCATCATAATATATAATAATATTATATCCGTCACGTCACATTGCTGCTGTCTACGACGATAAAAATGATCGTCGTCGTGTGCGGTTTTCGACAATCGAACAATACACGCGAAATTCGGAAACGGAACGACAGTACGTCGTATAATAATAGTAACGCATTATTATTATTATTCTGGAAGCCTGTATAATTATTATTCGAGTGGTAACGATTTCCACTAGGTGTATAATACCTAACGTCGCAATTGGCGTTTCGAACGATATTGATATGTTTATTATTATTTCAAAGGACAGAAAACGAAATACAATTTAAAATATTAAATAAAATACGAGAAAAAGTTTGTCACCAAAAGCCTGAAACTTCTGGAGGAGACGAGAGTTCATAACGTTCACAATGATCTTAAATCAAATACATAAAATATATTAGCGAGAGATAACAATATGTATATGTTACAAAAGGAAAAGAAAAAAAAAACAAAAATATTAATTACAAAACAAAATATAATGGATTAATAAATTAACGATTAAAGTTAACGTTTTATGTACGTGAAATGAATTAAAGATACGTTTTTTCCAAAAAAAAAAATAGCGACTTTCTCATTTTATAATAATTGATATATTATTAATCGTTATATAAATTGAAGGTATGGACATTATTTATATCAATACACAAAGAATTACAACAGAGCTTTAAGCCGATATTATAAGGATTTCTTTTACAAATTCCGTATCACATTTGAAAATTCTGAAAATATTATTTTCAATTTGACGTGTATATTGTAATTATGATTATAATAAAATAAATTACATAAAATTTCTTTTGCGTGTAATTGTTTAAGATTTAGTAATCTATATGTATTAAAAATAATATCAATATTAGATGGTAAAGGTTTTTTAAAAGCTGTTTTAAGTACCTAGTGAATTAATTGTCGATTTGAGTATATTTAAGTGTGTATCATATTATGCTCCTCGCCAAGCAGCCATTTCGCATGAGAAAACTGACCGACCAAGTGTGCACAATAAACCATTCGACCCAGTTATAACCTCTTATACAGATTACATTACAGTATCTGTCCGAAAATGCGGCAGTATTCAAACGGGGAATGACGTGGTGTGCACTACGCGTGTGTATTAACACCATAGCAGCCATATTTTGGGACGACGACGATCCGCGACGGGGCGAGTACGGTTTTCATCGGAGCGTCGCCGCCGCGTCGATATCAAATCCTCCGGCACTCCCGTACGGCGCGGATCGCACTCGAGAGTTTCGGATAACTCGTCAAAAAAAAAAAAAAAAAAAACAACGAAAATATCTTAAGAGGATGTTACACCCATGGCTAAATATATAGGTATGATCGCAATTTTGTGATACGCAGGTGTCATGGCCGCCACTGGCAGCGATTTTATATCAATCAGTTTTATCAGTTATCAAAATTCAAACTAATAATGATAAATGATTTTACTACAGAACGACGGTACCCACGAGTTTTTTTTTTTTTTTTTTTGACAAATAATTATATGTACAATAAATTCTGCGGTGGCCGGTGATTTTGCTAAATTATTATTATTATTATAATGAGCAAGTTCAAAATGTATCATTATCATTTACAGAAAACCGGTGATAAAAATCACTGCCAGCTGAGATTCTTTTCCATGAAAAATCAATGGATTAATAACTGATGCGCAATCCGCAACCAAAACACGTCTTTTTACCGTCATACCTATATATTTAGCTATGGTTACACCCTCATTTGTTGTCTCTGTCTATGTAACAGATAATATAGCAAAATCACATTACGCAAAATTGAAATTTTGGCGTTTAGGTTAAATTTAGAGTATAAACACCTATTACAAAATATAAAGCGAGGAATATTTTCCAGTGAACCTCATGAGCATTTGGTAAAATATCGTCTGACGAAAAAGTTAAATCTATTTAATAAATATCAAAAACTAAAAATGCCGTGAATTTTTTACTGACAATATTTTACAAAAAGCCCATGAGGTTCACTCGAAATTATTTTTCTCGTTAAATTTGATAATTTTGAGCTCTAAATCAGACCAAAATGCCATCATTTCAATTTCGCGTTGTGTAATTTTGTTATATTGCCAATTAAATGGACGGAGACAGAAAATGCGGGTATATATAGCATTTTCTTAACCCATGACCAAGACGGACAGTTGATATTTAAATTAAAAAAAATTTAGTTAAATTAAAAATTAAGTTAATTTTTTTTTTTTTTTTGTAGTCAATATAACATTTGAAATAGGTATATAGGTACAGGTATAAATAATCACGTAGTGTCTATTTTTTTTTTTTGGAAATACTGTCATTTTTAACTTTAAGCATTTTTAAATTTTCAATAATCATTGACATAGTATTATTGAAAATGTTATACTATAATACGTATTTATAATAATAATTATTAAAATTAACAACAAACAGGTTCATAAATACATGTTCGATTATAAGTAGGTAGGTAACTATATACAATTTTCTCCAATATTCTAACAAATGGAAATTTCTCATTACAAATCACCTACCTAAATATTGTTTATGGGTGGGAAATCTAATATATTCCACAATTTATACATAATATAATACAGTATATAAGTAAAGTTATAGTATATAACTAGTAAGTTATAGTATATAAGTGTTATAATTAAAAGTGACTAGTTTAATTAAAAGTTAATACAGCCAAAAATAAGTAAAGTTAATAAGTTAAATTAACAAAAACCAACTATAAAAAGTTAAAAGTTAAAATTAACTTAATTTTTAACTTAACTATTGACTTATTGAATCGTTTATGTATTGCATATTTCGATATATTACTCGGATTTTCCACAGACATATTCCCATTTGATGAAGAAACAATCGTTAATAACGTAGGTGTTCGAGTATCACGTAAGCTCCCAGGAGGAGAAGGGGAGGTTCGTCGTGTGCTTACGTTTGCTAACAAGGGGAATGGGGGGTTAGAACCATGCTGACGTCAGCAGTAACAAAAAAAAAAACAAAAAAATCACAACATGTACTCACTTATTTTTATCAAAATAAGTAAAATAAAATTTTAAATAAAAAAGGTATGTAACGAAATTTTTCATTTATTTTTAATTTAATTCGTATAAAATTCGGAAGTTTATTATTATTATCATTATTATTATATTTTTTTTTTAATAGAGGGGGGTCGTCGGATATATACTGACGTAATAAAGTAGTTGGTGTCGGACATTTGTTGACAATTACTGACAAGGGGGAGGAGGGAGTCTAAAAAGGCCAAAAATGTGCTGACGTAATACTTTAACGCCCTCTAAAATTGAAATTAGTTTATCTCATATATACTCGATGGGTTACGTTCATTGAATGGGTGGGGGCATTAGATCTGATGCAATTGATGCTTTGTTTCCAAAAAAAAAATGTTCACGTGTTTTTTGTCGTGTTTTATTCATTTAATTTGATGGTTTCTTAAAATTTGTAGTATTTCCTGATTTTCTAAAATTATCCTTTACCACTTCCGTCTTCGAAAAAGATGACCGTGAACACATCAATAATTATACAGACCTATATCAAAAACGTTCGTTGATTGTGAAAATCTTTTAAAAAATAATTTCATCAAAAATTACACTAATGCTCAAAAATATTTTTGTTATGAAATAACAAGGATTTCGAAATTGGAGATCTATTGTCACCAATCTCGTAGTTTTTAAACAATGGATTTTAGAATCTTTTGAATATAATTCTCAGATAAAATCTATCTCTGCTGATTTCGAAAAAGCATTCAACAAAATAAGCTACGCATTACTTATATGAAAATTAGAAACAATTGGCATTCTATACCATTTGTTATCATATTGATTTAATTCATTTTTAACTAATGGAATAATAAATAGAAAACTTTCCAATCAAACTATATTAAAGTAAACTCAGGTTTTTCTTAAGGGGATGATTTGTTCCCTCTTTAGCTGTTCGTTTGAAATATTGATGATGTTGTAAATGTCTTAAAATACTAAAAGTTAATTATTGCTCCTCGCAGATGATGCAAAATTATTTAGGTCAGTTAGCTCTACCTTTGATGTTGCATGCTTCCAGACAGATGTTTATAATTTTGTCAATTGATGTACTATAAATGGGTATGCCTCTCAATATAAATAAATATTCAGCCTTATTCTTTACTCTAAAAACCCCCCGCTCAAATTACATGAATAAATTACAAATAATTGTCTCCTTCATAGACTAGACAATATACAAGACTTCAAGGTGTTACAAAACTTACTTTCAATGGACATGCAGAATATAATAATTAAGACTTCATCTAATTAACATTTCTTGAAAAAAAAACTGCCACGATGTATTTCGCTTTGATGCCATAAAAGCATTATTTATTTTTTATTGTTCATTTCTCACTGGTAAAATATCGACTAGAATATGTTTCTCTTGTTTCGTACAATAGTTCTTTTACTCAAATGCATGATTTTCAGTCAATCCAAAATAACATTTTAAAATATTTATCCTTCAAATGCCAGATTAAGAATGAACCTCATTCAGTTTATAAAAAACGCTCAGGGTTTTTTTAGTATTCATACATTGAAAGTTTAAAATATAGAAAAAACGCCCAAAATTTAGTATTTTTACTTAAACTTATTGTTGGTGACATTGATTTCCCATTTCTTCTCTATTGTTTACAATTTAAATTGCCTATAATTTATACACAAGTTAAAGATTTGTTCAACATAAAATATATATAAATAAAATACTGTCATCTTCTCCTAATGACGTTTAATGTAAGCAGATAATACTGCTAATACCTAGTTTTTTAAAAAAAATATGGTCATATTGATAAGTTCAAACCATGTTTAAACATTAAAAAAAAGTTGTATTATATGTATTGTATTTAAAATTCGTTATATTATGTGTTGAACATCTAACACTGTTATTTAACATTTTAATATGTAAATTAATATTTTTTATTGTAAATAAATAAAAATTATTATTGTATAAATTATAAAATTATACCATATCAAAATATATTAAATTCTAATTATTGACATTTTCAAAATAACCATTTTATGAATAATATTTTGTGCCATTATTACTATTGTTTTTTTTTTTCGTTTAGTTATATGTCTTTGTTATAAAATACAATAATTCATTATTGACATATGTATCTATATGATTGCTTTTTGAATATACGTTATGTAAAATAAATAAAAACTGAAAAAGAATTTTCAACCTTTTGTTGACAACTGTATAGAATAGAGAGAATATTGAGGACACATTTTTTTAGATGTATAAAAATATCTAGATATATCTTATATCAATTATGAGTGTACGATTATTTCTAAACTATGAAATTTTCAATTACTTTTATTTGACTATTCGACCTTCAAAAAATATAGGGACTTTTCAATCAAATAACGTTACTTTCGAAAATATTTATAATATTGATCATAGTCAAAAATACCTAAATTCCAAATTATTAATTTAAAAAGAACATCATTAATTTTAAAAAGAAAGAGTAATGGGTTTTATTGCGAACGACATATTAATCATACTGTATGTATATAACACGAATTGACCAATAATATATGTTTGTTTACCTCGATAAAACTCAATTCACTAGCAGCTATTTATAATTTGTTCTAACATATTTCACAGACAATGTGTCATCGACGTCAAAAGGACGCCACCCACCCAACATCTACTTTCTATAAAGGATGATAAATAAGTACTTAGGTATAAGCAATTTTAACGAAAATCTGTCCAGATACAAATGGTAAATGTTGGTCTCTCAGTCCCTTCAGTTGTTCCCGGACAAGATAGTCTACGTTATTACTTTTTCGTAGATTTGAAAGTGAAGATAAATCGTCGTTGCATTGGGAAAAACGATTTCTGTAAAATTCGGGATAATAAAAATTATCCAAATATACCAGGGTTCGAAACGAAGACAAATATATTTCGAGTGTGGTTTATTATTTATATTTTAGATCCTAAGTGGTGTGAAGGAGCTATAGTAGCGGTTTTACAATTATGTTTATTTACCTTCTCAAAGAATCAAAATAATATTGGAATCAAACTAAAGAAAAAATAAAAAAAATTTTACATTTAAAATCATATATTATTCCAAAAATTTACATCTAATCATAATGTAAACAATAGCACCTAAATCATAATATACTTAGCAGTCTAAAAATATTTAAACTTAAATTTTTATTTTTTATTTTTTAGACTGTATTTAAGTTTGAGTACGACCCCTCGTTTTAATTATTTTTACTACTATAATTAATTTATTTATCCTCATATGATGTACAATATAATGAATAATAATAAAATTAATATAATATCCTTTTCCTATTAAGAGTTTTAAGAGTAAGTAATAATAATGATAAAAAAAAAAAACTCGAAATATTTCAGTGTTAAACATGACAATCACTAATAAATATTATAAAAAACAATGGTTAATGAGGTTATGAAATGACACGAAAAATTAGTTAACGAAATTCACTTGAAAAATCGGTACACAATGAATTCCTCCCGTCGGTAACTCGAATCGCCTCCCATATTTTTTTACCTGAAAAAAGTTACTCGAATTCTCTCTCATTTTAAAAATATTAAATTCCGCGTCAGTAGTTCAACACTTTATATTCGAATTTTTTCCAATAAAAGTTAGTATATAAATCGATATTTATATTTTATACTTTAGTAGAGGAAATTATTATTTATATTGTTCAACAATATAGTACGCAGTATTTTTTATTATTACGGAACAACAAATATAATATGTATTTTGACAAAATGAACAAATACATGTTATTTTATTCTTTAAATGATATTTATTTTTAATTAATTTACAAATTTTGAAAACACTTCTGGTCTGCCACGACAAAATTGACTTTTGATGACATTATTATTATATTTTTATCATAAGTTTAACAAATTTTATTATTTGCTGTTTAAAAAGTTTAAAAAATATATCGATATTACCGGTATTAAAAAAGTAATGAGATACATGGGTCAATCGGTGGTACGAGATTCGGAAGGCGATTCGAGTACGCTATACCTTTTTGACATACTTGAATTTTCTCCTGAATACCCGGGAGGTAATTCGAGTAAAATGTGTCCTTCGAGTGCGCCCGAAAAAATATGTATATATAAAAAAATTTACCAAATTTCCGAAGCTTTCGTAAATTTACCGGTAAATTCAACATCTCTAAGTATATATAATTTATAATATAATCTACGAATATTATCGTTCATACCATAACTATACTGAGTATATTTTTCAAAATAGTGGACATATATTAGTCCAGCTGAGAGTAGTACCATTCGGAACAAATATGCATTCCGTAATGTATAGAGAAGTCATTTTGTAAAGTTCACATACGAATATCCGTTATTACCCACACATTTTGTAGTCACATCGTATACTCGTATTTCGACCAAAGTTGAAAGCAGTGTATAGTATAGTATAGTATCATTTATACTAATATACTGAAGTCCGCTATAAATACACATGAAAGTTTTCCCTTGTCATGGTGTCCGAAACAAATATTGTCCGCTTTTTCGAAAGTTTTCACTCGTTCAAATAATGAATATATTTCAATTCGAGATACTCGAAAACCATTTAAATAAATTTAAAATATTTGTGATGTGGATTTGACAGTCATATACGTATTCAGATTACCTATACGACTACACGTCATGCTCAATGCTAGATTTACTGCGGGGCTTTCAAACCAGAGGTTTTCTGGTTTTTTTTTTTATAGATTTTTCATTTAATTAAAATAAATAACATGAAGAGTATTCATATATGATGTTAAGGACAAAAGTCATCGTATGATTTTAATATAAAATAATAATAATAATAATATCAGTTCATTTTAATAATAAACTTAAAAAAGTTAACTTAAAATCTGTTCAAAACCGACAAACAATTTGAATAATCTAAAATTATTTATTAACCGTTTTTATATAATATTATATCTGGAAAAACGGTATATAATTTTTCCTGTATGACGTTTAATTCTAAATATATAATTTGAGTAGAAACCAGATGTTGTTTTCAAACATTTAATTAATAAAACATTACTTCAGAAATAATATATTAGTGAAAATCGTGACTTAGCGACTGAGAGAGATCTTAGGACGTAAGATATTAATATTCCGAACATTATAAATAATTGAACTATGATGTTAAAGCTAAAATGAAGAATTTTTAAAATAACAAATAAAACTTTGGCAATTATACGTAATTTTTTAAACATATAAAAAATGGAGTGAAATATATCAAGTTTTAATTTTCAAAAACATAAAAATAAAATACATAACATATAATAATATAATTCATGTAATATCCAAACACATCGAACGCTTGTATCTTTGAATTAGTAGTGAACAGTGTTAGTAGTTATTACAACTATATATATATATTAACTATAGTTGGGCCTAGATTTATATGCAAATGCATATTTTTGTACTATTGAGATAAAATCATTCTGTAGAAAAATGTGGACATTTCATAAAGTACAGATTCCAAGGGTCAATTTTCTTTTTGCATATATGCATCAAAATGTCTAGGTAGCAATTGCATATTTCTAGATAAATGCATAAAATGTGCATAATTTTAGAAATATTTAATAGATTAGTTGAAATTTAAATAGGTATGCAATTTATTATGTGATAAAATTGTTCTTATATCTGTTATCTGTTTAAAAACCTATATGCATATAAAATATATAAATAATTCTGATTGAAATTGACGGCGACAATAATATATATAGATACTAAGTGTACATTTTTTTCGCCTATGTTTGGTATATTTGCTTGGAAATACATAACAATTCCATATTTCTAGATAAATACATTGTAATGTGTATACTTTCCCTTAATTTTTTTTACATATTCGACATATTTTTGATATTTTGTTTGCATAAATAAGTGCATATTTCACATTTTTATTTGCATATAAATTAGGGCCATAGTAATTAGTATGAATGCGTTCCAATGCTTCCACCGTAGCACACGTACAAACTGATTAACGCTGTATGGAAAAAAATTAAATCTCCCTATTACGATGAGTGAAAATGATTTTACAAGAAAAACGGCCACGTCTCGTAGAATAGTCAGATTTCGAACATTTTTTTATTTAAAACTTTTTTTTTAAAGACGTCCGAATGAACTTTGATTTTTAATTAAATTTAAATAACGCTAGAAAATTAAAATTTGAAAATCAAAATAAATGGAGTTTTTCAGACGTTTATGATGGCTTCTGAAATTTTAATTTAGAAAATTCAACCTGAAAAAATCTTGTTCTTACAAATAAAAAATAAAACTATCTGTCTATTCTACGAAGCATGAGCATTATAAGGATTGATTATGCGTATAAAATAATACCAGTACCGGGCCCTACACATTCGATTTTTATGAAATTTAAGAAAAATTAAAATTTAAGAGTATAAAATATTTTTGAATACATTTTAAAAGTAAGTTAAAAATAATTCCGTGTCTGTACTACATATTATATTGTATAATCAGGATATTTGTTAAAAAAAAGTTTTATGCCACTTATAACCCCTCCCCCTCCCTTGAAAAAAAGTGTTTACAAAATTAATATTTCTATTAGGGTTTGATATTTTTTTTATTAAAGACGATTGTAGAACACAAATCATTTTGTCTACTATTTGGCGTACAAATTTGGTTTCTTATTTACAACTATTGCAGCCTTAGAAAACATTTTTCTTGTAAAACAGTTTTTTCAGTAAAATAACACACATTATTAGAAAATCTAATAAGAAGCCGTAATTCACATTATTTTGGCTGAATTTTGTAGATATATAGGACTTTATATCCCAGCTGAATGTCATTTTAAACTTTTGAGTGTCACATAAAGTACTTTTTTAACTTTTCTCATTCGTTTCGATACGAAATCATAAATTTTTTTTATTTAGTTTCAAGATTTACAATATAATACGTTGTTAAATTTAAATAGCAATTTAAAAATATTCGTTATCGTTTATTTCGTATTTTTTTTTTTTTTTTTTTTTTTTAATAGATTTGCATTTTTTTAAGATTATTAAAGTTACAAAATAATATAATTGCAGACGTGAGATGATATAATAAATTATGACGCTAATCCAATTAGTTGTTTAAATATTTTCATTATACTGAACTTATATAAATTGTACAATTGTAATTGGTTAGGTATAAATTTAAATTCAATACCTTTTGACGAATATTTTGAACAAATTACTCAAATGGTAGAACAATATAATTTATGTTCACTCGTGATATTTTTTCCAATAACTGGTGAATAAAAAATATTTCAAAATATGAGCATTGACCCAAAACGAATTAGAAAATAATTTTGTATACCTATATTATAAGGACTAAAAATATTTACTTTAAATAAATATTCGACCTGAAACTAGATATGGTCATGAAATTAATATACAGTCATATTTTAAAAGTGAGCATAACGGATTTAAAACACTCGTAATTCGCCGTTCTTCGAATATTTTTATATTTCGCTTCTTTTTTGAATTTCTCAAAGTCAACTAATTTTTTTTCACCATTTAAAACTTAAAGTTTAAAAACTAAGAACATTCCGACTTTTTAAAACTAGACTTTGGAGTCGTGAAAATAAACTGATATGTATTTTTAAATCTCGGAAAGTTTTTTTGAAGCTATAATATTATTATTATATTATAATATGGTAAATCACAATATAGTTGTGCTATGTATCTATACATTACATGTGTAATAACAATTGTTTCTTTTAAAATGTCGACGACTTTTTTCAGTTTAATCTCCCACGGTAAAACGTAGGTACATGTTTTTGATGGGTGTTTTGAACAACAATATATAAATGAAATACAAATCCACCTATATGTACCTCAGCCCCGAAAATTGTGTGTAGTACGATACACATTGTGTATTAGGAAAAGTTTAATGTGTAGTACGAAATTAGCCAACTGTGTTAATAAAATTTTTAAATTCTAGATTTTTATCTATTATAACGTTGATGATAAAAATAAAAAATAGTCATTTAAAGAAAATAATGTATTACATGTGTTGCACGAAAATCAGAATATTTTAGGGGCTGATGTACCTAAACGTCCATATACGAATAGGAAAATGTAATCTTTACTATAATAATATACACCTTATATATACAAATGATTTATAAACATTTAAAATAATGAGATAAAAAAAAACACTAGGTCCATATTGTAGTAATAGTGTATTAAATATTTAAATATTTAAATACTTCGTAATTGTTTATATATTTGTAGGTATTTAAATAAATAAATTATTATTATAATATCGTAGGTATATACGAATGTGTACTTCGAATACATACATTTTCAAATAAATAGTATCACCTGTTTTAAGTATTTTTTCCGACATATATTTTACAACACTTGTTCAGGGCAATCCCAAAGAAATATTGATGGGGGGGGGAGGGTGAAAATGTAAAAAAAACCTATACAATACTTCTCTTCAAAACATAATAATATGAGCAAAAGAAAAAAAAAAGGACATCGACTTTTTCTACTATTTACCGACTGAACTCGATTTTGCTGACTGCTTTCTGAGATGAGAGGGGAGGGGGGAAGTGTGAGACACCCCCCACGATCCTTTTCGGGACGGCCCTGGATCGGTTATAACGTCAATGGGGAAGACTTGACCTCCTCCCCGTCCCCGGTCTAAATTTTGCAGTACACGAATACGCTATTTATGTTTATTTCACAAACAATTGTTTATTTGTTTTACGTTTGCACAACAATGTGTCCATATTAGAAACACGTGAAATTACTGATGTTTAATTAAGCCCGACCGAAATTAATTTAGGTATATATATATATATATATATATATATATATACACACCTAACGAATTCTCAATTGTATGGCTAATATGCAGTGGAGGAATGTGTCGGCATTTCTGCGATATTGTGTAAAATGTGCTCTCGTAAATACATAGTTGGTATAGTAGTAGGGGTACACGCGTTTCCGTATTATCAACAAGAAATTCTTTATCCGTTGAATTCGTCACTGTACAAATGTGCGCGCGTTTTTCACACGCGTGAATCATTCCCATATTTTTGACTGTTTACATATTTTCCTTTCTCGCCGCTCTGCCGCTATAATTTTATTTCCTGACAGATTTCGTTGTACATGTATATTTCCCCCACCCCCGTGTCATTTATTTAATATTTTTCCGTCGTGTCCTATACACTGTACAGTTTTCACTTGCACCTCTCCCGTTTCCGGTAGTTAGACATATGATGACGACATGGTCTCATTGCAGCGGGGAATATATATTCGAAAAATAAAACCCATACGGGACGAACCGTTAAAACGTAATGTATTTTATTTTTATTTACTTCTACTGTGAAATATTTTTTTACAAACATCAACATTTTCAAAAGAAATAAAAAGCACATTCTACATGGGCGAATATGAAAAATAATATAATATCGGGATATTGAAACAGTAAAATATTAACATAATTATTTAAATTAAAATTGACATTATATTCTTAAACTCTAAAATTTAATGTAGAAATAAACACTTTGGGTTAATTAAAAAAAACTATCTGGCGTAGATATCGAACACAAACAAATATTAATATCATTTATTAAGTATAATTCATAAAACATTCATTAAAACGTCATATTCGTCTATATGGATATATATTAATTATATATTATTCCTTTTTTAAAGATTTAATCTATTTTAATAGGAATGTAAAATTATCCATATAACTCTTATATTATAAGCCTACGAATTTACCCAAATTTTATTTTATAATTTATTCATATATCATTAAGAATTTTAAGCTTTTAAGAGTTTTCTTTATACATTTTTGGAATATGGTCAAATTGTTTTGAAATTTTTATCACGTTAATGTTATACTATAATTGATATTTGATGTAAATTTAAAATTCCTGGCTAAATTATTCTCTATGTTTTTGCGTTACACTTAAGAAAACCACCAAAACAAATTTATAAAACCTCTTTAAAATATCGACTAGAACAAATTTTATATCGGAAAGTTCTTTGCCAAAAAATGACTACTTAACTCCTTCTACTCGAAATAGTGTATACACTATACATACAACAAATAAACAATGTAAAACAATAATACGCTTAGAATCTAAAATCAAAAATATACAGCCAATTAGGGGGCCATGGCCCCTCTAATCCTCCTCCAGACTACACCAATGTATACTAGTATACTATATACAGATAATCATGATAGAAATTTTCTATTGATGCGTCACGTTGGTAATTAGTGTTAGTATTTTTAAATTCGATTCAAAAATCAAAACTATTCTAATTTGTGATCGTGGGGTGTAAGATAGAATAGTTATAAAACGAAGTGTGTTAAAACACACTTTGGAAATTATTACTAAAGCCACCAAAAATTCACTGCAGTGCTATTTTATTTGCAATATAGTATATACAGTATCACGGAACATAAAAAAATAATAAAAGCCTATAGTCGTAGTAATTCGCATCTTTCATTTATACATAAAATAAAATATAAAATCATATTTAAGAAAATATAATGCGTTTTTTCATAATTTCAACATATACCCAATAATAGTATGATATTTTGTTTATTAGAAACACTAGCGATTTCCAAATAAAATACAAGCATTCAAAAAACTACAATATATGATTATAAAAATCAAACCATCATTTAGATGGTTTACTTGAATTTTTTATTCCCATTTATTATTGGCGTAGAAACTCCTTTCTTAATTTGACATATTTATTCTCAAAGATCCTGTATGATGTCCATATTTTCTCACTTTGACACTACGTAATACACTACGTATTACACTATTAATATTATTCTATAGTTAAATGTGTAAATAGGTCTGTATATCTATTTCACCCAGGGCAAAACGTTTTCACGCGTTTCGAACGAAATTAAATCTACTGCGATCGCTGTGTTTTTTTTTCTTATTCACTTTCGATATACCTATAATATTATATACGTTATGAAAAAAAAATATATCGTCGACGCCGGTAATATCAGCAGCCGATAATAGTTTGTTGGCAGTGTAATGCACACAAAAGTTATGAGTATTTCGTAAATACGATTTTCCGTGAGTCAAAGCAGAGTATAGTAAATTAAATTTAAAAAAAAAAGACAATACATTTTTTCACGTTAATACCACTGTGCGATCTAATATATAAATATATATACATAGTAGATGTAACTAAACTTGTGTTTCAGTAAATGTCGTGTACTCGGTGAAAAAAAGAATACGAAATAAAATTTAAAAAACTAAATATAGTCAACGGTTTTATATTATATATAGTATTCATTATTCGCCCCATTGCAGTTAACACGTAAACGGGTATAAAATGTAGTAACGAAAATTAAATATATTTCATTATCTCCTACCGCGGTATAAAACGGTTTTTAACTTTGCCAACATTATTAACTTTTTTGCCTTCAACAATAAAATATCGAAAGTATACTATGAAAATACGACTATATATGAATAGCTAATACTCCAACATATATTTATATAAATATATGTACGCAACATGCATAAATGTACACGCTTTTATTACGTATTATTATTATTATTATTATTATTATTTATAATAAATGTATTAAATTCTTAATCGGTATTAATGCAGTATATTATTATATAACTAGTACTTATAATGGTTTTTTTTTTTTTTTTTAACTAATTTAAGGGCTTAAAAAAATATTATAAACTATATGATACGATTGATATTAATATAAACTAATAACAACGTTAAAAAATATAAAAAATATAAAAATTATAAATATAAATATATACGCATATGTATACGAATTCGTATAATTATACGACCCGTGCAAAATTTGTAATTAATTTATAGGTCACGATTAAAAATGTTACCATATTTATTTTATAAATCGTGACTTCATCAATAATTCCTATATGTTATGCACATAATACACGTCCCGATTGGTTTTTGGAACAATTTTACGAAATTTCGTCTCCATCTATACACTATAACGATGTATAGGTATAGGTCTAAACGTAGCCGAAAATTCGTGTTTCTACTGCTTATACTACATTGTTATAGTCCGGTATAAATTTGATTTCAACGCACTCGTCATTAACCATACGGTGTTATTCCACCCCGTCCACGTTACCCGGAACGGCAACGGACTTGACGGGAAAGTATACGGTTCCCTTGAAAAAATCCTATTAAACTGAACTCGACTATAATTTTTTTTTTTTTTTACCGCGAGACCTAATCGTAATCCCCTTTTATTGGTACGACATTGATTTACGGTTAACGATACAATTGAATATAATATAATAGTTTAGTGTTTAGTAAAAAATCTTCTTCTTCTTCTCCTTCGCCTTCTCTCTCAACTATTTGGGGTCGGCCACCCTGGTCCTCCTACACTTCCACTTAACTCTATCTCCCGCATCTTTTTCACTTACTCCCACCTTCCTCATATCATTCGCCATTACATCCCCCCATCTCTTTTTCGGTCTTCCCCTCCCCCTTTTACCAACAACATGCATTTCCCTTACTAATCTTACTGCCTCAGTCTCTTCC
>JAIPRL010008822.1:0-19303 GCA_025469235.1 Pemphigus obesinymphae | reverse complement strand
AAAATGACCTCTTAAAAGTACCAACTAGATGCAATTTGCTACCGGAAACCGGGTATGAGTGTAAAGATCAGAGCACTCCTTCTGGTAGAAAAAGTGTTTACAGAAAAATAAAAATAAAAATAAAAAATAAAAATAAACATCATTGTAAAACCATAAGCTTCCTCGCTACGCTCAGAATCTAAAATTCTAAAAATTAAATAGTCGATTAAATTGGTTAAATCTACTTTTCAAATTCAAATTGAACTCTAGATACGATAAATCACTACCATAGACTATAGATAAAATATGGACACTTTAGAGTAAAATTTAGAAAATGTAAATAAAACGTCAACGACAAATTACACGCGTGTGTCTGTGTGTAACGTACATCGGTGTAATGTTGGTAATTTTATTATATGGATTATGGGTAGCAAGGTTTCCACACACTAATAATAATTTATACATGCACATATACTTGTACACAGGATATTTTGTATTACTTGAAAATCTCCAATACAGAAACCCTTAAAATTAGATCACAGAGAACCTTAATATCAAAATTATCATTTTCAATCATAATCATTAATTTCAATTTTATCACATAACAAAATTATAAAATAAAAATACCTTTGTATATAATCTATTGAGTTTACTGCGAAAGTTATATTTACATGTTTTTTTATAACTGATATTGTTTTACTTACCTTTGAGTATTTTATAATTCATTTAATATTCGTTGAAATAAATTTAAATTTACATTTATTTTATACTACATGTGTTATATTTTTTTGAGTATTATTTATTGTAATTAGGTTTTAATCTATTGAAGTCCACAACAGTATTTTGAATTCCTCAGATAAAAGTATAATAATTTCGTATATTTGGTATAGTTTTAACATTAAATTAATATAATAAAAATATAAAAATGTTATATTATTATTAATACGAATTAGTCGCCATATAATCCATATAATCTTCATCTATATAATTACATTTAACTTGTCATATTATATTTATGGTATAATTGGTACTTATAATACTTACCTTATTATATCTTATTTACCTATAATATATTTGTATTAATTTTATATTATTTACCATGATAATTTTATATCAATTTCCAATTATAATAATAATGAATAAGTACAAATAGTGTTTCTTAGGAGGATATTAGCACAAACCATTTTTAATGAAAAACTAATGTAATCAATTCTAATTTTTAACGACTTACACACATTTTAGAAATATTAAACGAAAAACCCATTATATATAACAATATTATCTAGTGACTTACGTAGACTTGAAGTTATATTTATTTATAAAAATAATATAAATGAAAATTTAAAAAAATAAAAAAAACAAATAAAATTAATTTTTCAGAACCTCATAAAACGGGTTACATAGTACAATATTTTACAAAACAACTAAATAAGATGCTAGATAATATTTTTATTTATTATTTATTTTTTGTTTCATACTTTTACGATGTTTTTAGTTGTTTTAAATGAGAAATGCAAAAGTAATATTTTCAATAAAGTGTTATTTATTCATAAAAAACAATCATAATAAAAAATGATATAGCAATGGGACTAATAATTACCCTTTATTTAAATGCATAAAAATATTTTTCGATTATAAGACTTTCATTTTTTTTAAAAAATGTCTAAAAATTACTTGCATAGAACCCCGTAAAAATGGCATCACTGACATTCTTTTAGGTGATTGAATTACACATTACACATTTTAAATAAGATAAAACTTTAAACAAATTCTAGATCTTGATAATATTATAACTACCATATGTATATATATTTATGTTTGTTTATGTATTTATAAATGTAAACAATTTTATCGAAAGTCCAAAACACCTAGAAGAAATTTTACACATAAAATTTAAATAGTTTCCTCGGACATTGTTGATTTAATAATGACAATTTTAATAACAATCTGTATTTTCACTTAGTCATTCATGGTTCCTATGAAACTAAAAAACTAGAAATGCAACAAGCAATAAGAGTGTGATTTTCAAACGTTCGCCTTTCTGTCTTTACATTCCATTGCTGCGTTGCCGCAATATCAATATATTTTACAATATGTATTCATTTTTAAGTTTTATGTTTTTATAGATAATTATAGACAGTTTAACAAATTATTTTAAAAGCGTTTATGGAATTAAAGCTTATTATTTATAATGAGTTTAGAAACCGGGAATTCATCAGAAGGCGCTAAATTGTTTTTCTCTTTAAATTTGTATCCAATTTTCGTATTTCATTATACTTATTATATTTTACTATAGGTGCTATAGATACTCAGGAATTTTATTACATAAACAAACATTACATACCTAATTATAAATATAACATGGAATGTTTTACTTTTATATTTAAAAAAAATAAACGATTATGTGTGGATAATATTACGGGTTTTCAAGTTTTAAGTTGGAATAGTTTGAAAAGCGTGTACTACACGGTTTTTTTTATTTTATTTACAAGCATTATATTATTATCGGATCTGGATCGTGTCAACAATGGAGAAAGTTTTTTCTTAATCGTTTTAACCTCGATATTCCTAGTTCATTTTTTATTCGCATAAAATATGATTTTCTGGTGAATTCGGTCGAAAAACATTCGACCCGAGAATATTGCAAAACGATAGCATGGCGATGCGGATTCGTCTGTTCGATTATATACACATGTGGCACGTGTATCGGTATTGGGGATGCGTACGTAATAATGCATGAATTCTCGTACACACGTTTGTCGGTGTCTAAAAACAGAAGAAAAAAAAACCATCATCCCCGTTCATTTCCCCGGACGCTACAGACGGGAATTATTTCGATTCGGACGGCGGCAAGTAAATACCGTTTGTGCGAATAACAGACAGGACATTTTGTCGTTTTGAATTTTTAAAACAATATATTCCTATATATATATATATATATATATATTGTATATTTAAATGTGTACAATGTTCACTGTACATCGACCTCGGGTACGCGAGGTTTTTCCGGACGGATTTTTTTCTCACAACCTTTAAAACCAAAACGGCTATGAACCGCGTTCGCTACTTGCAGTGACGCAAAGGTGTATTGCAATATTCACGTACATTTTGAATATCGTCATGGTCAATTTTACGTATTTGCGTGGGCTAAACGTGAGGATTTGCCACTCGATAGACGCAATAGTACATACGGATCGCTCGACAAGGGTTGCCCGACAGATTTATGAGGGAGGAGAGTGGGGAGGGGGGGGGGTAAAACCGGGTATACGAACGTCTGCCAAAATAATGCCAGGTCTCACGCGGACCGCGTGTACCGTAAACACAACATTGTGTCTTTGTCGATTCGTAGGGACGGGAAAGCGAGGAGAAGGTATATTATATGTAGTTGGAGTGGTGATAGAGAGAGCTGCTAATCGTTACTCCTACGATTTGTAAATCTCATACGCTGCTTTTCACCGTTACCCGTGCGTTTGGCCGTGTTTTTGACCGCGTTGTTCACAATTATTATTTTTGCTAAACGAGTCGTCGGAGATTTGCGCCGAATGAAAAATTAACCCAAACCTAATGCACACAACTATATACGACATGGCAACACGGGACCCATACAGTGATTAATCGCCGGGTCATTTCTACACGGGACGTTTCTTTGCCACTTTTGTCTTGTACACCACCGCCCATGCCAAAGATTTATTGGACCTTTCGCCGATGGTCATATCCTAGGGGCGGCCGGACCGCTGTTTGTGGATTTTATGGTCCGCGTGTTTTCGATTTGGACATAATCGGTCGGAAATTCGGTGCCGAATCATGCGAGAACCTATTGTTTCTTAAGTGTACCGCTGACGGATTTGTCGAGTGCTATGGTTTTCATCGCTCCGACCGTCGTCGGTGTTGAACCCACTCCCCCCCCACCACCGCAATATGTTTTTCCATCGTTTTGCAACGCATAACTCGGTCAATCGACTACGATTGCATTATGGAGGTGTTCGAAGAATCTAATTGAACTGTTATGTAACTCATTCCCCCGGCGGAAACGTGTTGAAAACTGAAATACACGGCGGAAACTGTTATCATGGAAATACCGTAGTGAAGCATATAAACCACTAATGGTGACAACCCATTTACCACTCATGTTTTACGAGTTGGATTTATATTGATTCCGTGTGACCGATGGTTTTAAATAAATACTAAACACAGCTGTGATCTCCTGTTTTCTGTTAGACTTACAGCTGTGATCAATAAAATTCGTAAAATATTTTAAAATTGTATAAATTTAAACAAATAGTAATATAGAGTGCACTGCAGTTTATCTTTATTAAATGTTGCATTATTCCATTCATATAAATTGATAGATAGAATACCCAAGTTTTTGCATGAAATAATAAATAATTTAAGAACGTCTAGTCTATTTATTTTAACGTCATGGATTATACAATTTTAGTCCATATATTATTATTGTTACATATAAATAACTCTAAGCGATTATGCTGATTTTATCATTTTTTCAGACTACTATTAATTTACAAACCTGTTATCGAAAAAAATTAAATCACATAACTTTGATGATTTTGTAAAAACTTTGTGTTTTCCATCCATATATATTAAGTCTTATAAAAATGATTTAATATTATACAAAATGCAAATTCTTTAAATGGATCAGTAGGCAATTTAAATAACTATAATAACTATATATAAAATTATGTAACCATACTAACGGTTTTGATAAATTGAGAATATTCAAAGTAAAAGCAAACGATTATAATATACAGGATGTTTGATAATTTTGGATACGTGCATTTCTCTCCGCATAATTTATGTTTTTGTATTCCGATTTTTTTATAATGTTAAAATTATAATACTGATATTTCAATATACTTTTTAATATTTATTTTTAGAGATAGAAGTATCAAATTTTTATTTTTAATTAATATAAACCACTATTTATTTTTGAATATTATTATAGACAAAGGCAATTAAAAATATTAATAATAATGGCATTTAAAATTTAAATTTATGTTAACACTTTTAAAGATATCTTTATTTTATGAAAAAAAGATTAAATAAAAATAATATATGAAATATGTATTTAATATTTTAAATCTAATTAATGTTTTATGGTTCTAGATTTTTTTTTATGTCTATAATTGGTTGAAAAATAATATGTAATGGAATTTAGTATAAAATATTTACTCAATGGAGACGCTATGATGAATATTCCTATTTATGGACATGACATCAGTTTCAAAAGTAGATACGCTTCTGTCATCAATAGCAATACATACAATAAATAACAACTGTTAACTTTATATAAATATGTATCATGTTTGTATGATCTATATACATATATGTTCAATATATACATATACGCACAAATAATATCAATATTTAATTAGTATACAAAAATGGTATCACAGATACCAATCAGCATCTACGCCGTTATCGTTCAATATTATCAATTATTATTTGTGATTAACTATGAAAAATGGATAAACATATAATTTGACCACTCCTTCTCCAAGATATTTTTTTAAAACAGACATAAAAATAAAATAAATAAATAAAAAGGTGCTTTTCACTTATCGGGTATCCGTAGGGATGGAAGCTTTTCGCTTATTGGATAAGTTAATCTTGGTCGATGTACTGCATTTAAAAGCAATAATAAATCATTGCATTCTAAAAAAAACGATTTAGAGTGGAACTTCGGTGCACTATACACAACTATTAATATTAGTGATGTTTAAACTTAGATCAAACGAGTAATTGTAGAAAAAAATGCGATTTAGTTTATTAAAATTCTCTTTATTATAAAATGTAATAATTATTTAAAATAGCTTGATTTAATATAAGTACATTACTGTTATTGTCAAATATACATTTAGTATTATATATTTTATTTAGAGTTAAGTATCTATTTTGGTTTTTAAAAACAACAAAATATTGTAAGAACACATTGATTTAATCGTTGTATATTATAATTCTTTATACAAAAGTAAAATAATTTTATTAAACAATTGCATGACATACATGTCACAGTGAAATTAAATTAAAATAATAATCATACAATATCAAATAATGGCCGTGCCGAGGGGGATTTAAAACACTCCCTCAACTTCGGAAAGCTGTCGGCAAACTATAAATTATTAGGATTTGGGAAATTAATGGGAATAAGATTAAAAAGAAGTATTATATTATTTTTTTTCACATTTTCACAAATAAACTTACTTTGGGACGGCTTGGGCGTAAGGTACTCATATAAAACATATCCATACTGCTCTATGTTAACATATACGATGTCCCATTATGCTGTCACTTTATTTTCTATACTCGAAAAAATGTCAGAGTGGGAGTATATCTGGTATATTTCAACCATGGGTATAATAACAATATCAATTATCGCTAGATAATAAGTTGAAATAATGTACGCAGATTTTTCGTTTATAATATTATCAAATTAAACGAAATGCGTTTTTCATTCAAAAAAATGTAAATTGTTAGTAAAAATTAGCATCGAGTAAGTTTTTTATACAAAATAGAACACAATTAGTTCCTAGTTCTTTTAAAAAAAAAATGATAAAATAATAACCACGATATCAACAAAGTCATCCAGTCTTTAGATACAGATGCGGGATATTGCCCCATATTATCTCTTCGGTCCTCAGACAAGATAAAGTATTATTATTGAATTTATTTTGGATTTAAAAGACTCTAAACTAATTTCGGATAATATTATTTTTTTAAAAGGTGCACTTTGCTCGTCGGGTGTCAGGGAGGTGGAAGCACTTCACTTAACGGATAGAATACTCTTGGTGGATTAATTACATTCTAAGGCAATGATAAATTATCGTATTCAAAAAAATCTATAAATTCTATAACATCTATTAATATTAGTGATATTATTCAATATTTTTAAAATTAGATCAAGAAATTAATCGTAGAAAAATGTAATTTAGTGTTACATTCTCTATAATCTATATTATAAAATATAATATTTATTTAGAATAGCTTGATTTAGTATAAGTACATTACTATTACTGTCAAATATACATTTTGTATTGCATATTTTATTTAGAGTTTAGTTCCTATTTGGGTTTTTGAAAACAACAAAATATTGTATGAACTCTCTAATTGTTGTATATTAGAATCCTCTAAACAAATATAATTTAATATTCTCATGACATACATGATACCTACAATTAAATAAAATTAAAATAATACTCATACAATATCAAGTAATGTTTGGTAAATTTATAAATTGGTGAATACTATAATTTTATTATATATATATATATACATTATAGATATACAAGTTGGATATGCCGCCAAATATGTTTACCCATGACATATATCAATAAAGAGATAAGGGTATATTTTTTGACCTGTAAAACCAAGGTAACTCCGATAGAGGTACCAAATCTAATATGACATTAACTATCCCACGTTTCGAATTATGTGCTGCTTTACTGTTAGCTCATTTACTACAACTTATGCATACGACACTGTCATCCTTAGTTAAGATTTCTCAGATTCGTATTAAGACCAATTTATCAATCGTTCTACCATAACTCACGGCTAATCAGAAAAATGTCAACATTTTTATTACAAATTGAGCCGCAAAGATTCATACTCTTGTCCCTAATTAAGAATGGTCACATGTCTCTAAGTTAAACAACCCGATTGATCTATCGTCACAAGTACTTCTAGGCTTCGTGTCATCTTTATTTGAATGGTCCAAACTTTATTTACTTAGCAGAAGATGAATCGCAATAATCAAATTTTACATCTATTAGGATCAACCAATTACTAGACATCAAGGTAGTGAAACAAAATTATTTGCTATCTAATAACCTCCCTGAATAGACTGGATAATTTTTTGATTAGATTTTCTGCTTTGACATGTTTGTAGCGTTCTACAGATTATACTCTCCGGTTTATATATGACTGTTTCCTTAACGAACTGTGTCCAAAGGATCCACTTTGATGCATGAAACTTAATCGTGCGATGCTAGTTCTAGCCGAATAATACAAAATATGTATTTTTCTACACTCTTTATCCAATTGTCAATACTGAAAACCGTCATCACACCACTGACTGTCGCTCAACTGGCCCCTTTTCTGGATGAAGACTGTGTCATTCTTCATTAAGTCCAGATGCGAAACATTTATATTTACTGCCAAAATCTTCACATCTTACGTCATTATTAAATTCTAAATATTATTTGACCTTTTCACATGCTACGTCAAGAATGATGGATTATTTCAGATCGTGAAGCAATTCATCGACCAATATTCACTAGGTGTCACATGTACATGTATAAGACGCAACATCCAAAATCGATTATGACCTTTTTGTCAGTGTCATGTATTCAAATTCAACGTCCGTTCTTACACATTGAAATAGATTTTGGGGGTCCATTTTTGGTTAGAAAAGCCGCATACGGAACATTAAAACTGTTAATATCTACTTAGTACTATTTATTTGTATAACTAAAAAGGCTGTTTATATCCAAATCATTTCACATGCCTTTCTATCTGCACTCGAATGTTTGGTAGCTCATTGAGAAATACTGTCTTATCTAAATTCAGATTGTGCTACAAATGATATAGTCGTTGCTTAAAAAATAAAACTAATATTAAACAATGAGTTGATGCAGAACAAAGTGTCCAACTATCAAGTATCATCTAATTAGCATTTTAATACTCTTGCAGCTCCGTACTTCGGGGAGGTTGTGGAAAGCAGGCATAAAAAATGTGAATTTTAATTTGAAGCTTGTAATTGGTACTCAGGTATTTACTTAAGAGGAGTTTTTTACATTAGCCATTCGAATTGAAGGCATTTTAAATATAAGACTACTAATGCCATTATCATAGGAATATAGGATCCACATGACCTTATTGCGTTGACATCCGGTTCTTTTTTGACAGTTAAACCAAAAAATGCTATTCCAGAAATTGATTGAGGTGTTACATATTCCGATTAATCGACTGACACGAAGAGAATTAATCAGGTAGTGTCATCAAATATTTTGGAAACGTTAGACAAGAGAATACTTGACCACCCTTCAAGATCACCGGAAATGGTACAACAGACTTAATCTTAAAAGTCGATAATTTAGTCATTGTGGAAGCTTCCAATTATCCTTCATCCATTTAGCGCCTAACAAAGTCGAATAACAGCTCAGTATCCAGGTCCTGACTAAGTACCTAATCAGAATGATGACAGTCTGAACTCAAGATGGGACTTTCAAACGTCCAATCGTTAAGTTAACGTAAAATTACTGATTGAAGACTAACTCAAGTACCCATATTCCTTGGACCTTTCTTGTAAATACTTATTTTTCCTATGTCCTTATTTTAAACACCTTTCATCTTTATTCCTGATATGAAGAAGAGAAAACATTGTCATTTTTTTTCTTTTTTATTATGTATTATCATTCTATTTGTAAATACACTGACCACTCCGGACAAGAAGCACTTCATTAACCATTTTTAGAAGATTACCCTACGCCTTCTAATGGGGGGGGGGGAGAAATGTTCGGTACCAATTAGCTTTTGAAAGAGCGCTGCCCGGCACAACATATAATGTTCTTGTGAGTTATGTGTAATCATCGCCGCTGTCGCCATCACGTGGACTGTGGTCGTATATTTGTGATACGTACATGTCTCGCGCCGTCATCGTTATAGTTGTCGTTCGCCCGATTTGGTTCTTTTTCTCGTGTCGTGAAATATTTGTCTCATCCGCTCATTGCGTCGACATCGCGAACGGTCCGTAAAAATTTTCGTTTAAAGGAATATTACGCTTACAAGTTCTACTCGCAGCCACGTGGTCTGCACCGTTATCATCGCCAACATTTGCTTTACCGTCGTCCATCTTCATCAACAATCCATTGTCATCATCGACAAACCAATCCTTGGAACTTTCGATACTACGAAACCGTCAATATTACACTATTGTATAATTTTATACTAGCTCTATTATACTAAATTTAACATATAATATTTAGCTCCCTCCGTTCACTGTGATTTGTTTTTAATTTTTAAGTTTTTTGAAATACAGTCCACTGATAATTTTGTACATACCTGGTATTTTATTTACTCATATGTATGTATATATAATTCGAATTACTTACACCTATTTCACCTTTCGTTAAATATTTCCTGGCATCGATATTTCTTAAGAAAGCAGTTGGGTACTAACCTTCGATTCACATTTTTTAGGCATGCCGACGCCATAATTACTAATAATTTTTTTTCAGTGTACCGCATACTGACAATATTGACAAATATTCATATTTAGAGCTGGAAATTTTTAGAGCCTAAATATAATATTAAATATATTTTTATTGCTTTATGTGCCCCACAAATGCTATCTCTAGTTACACTATGAAGTACACTATAGAATAATAAATTATCTATTTTACAACTAAACCTTTAGATATTAGGTATAAATATTTTATGATTTTGAATATTTAGTTGTTCTTGATTATTAGTAAATTATCGAGTTATTTTGCTCTTAATATAGTATTTACATAATACATTAATCATATATAACAATTTACTTTTAAATGTATAAATTACTGAATAAATTGTTGTTAATAAAATTTATTAAATTAATAAAATATTCATAGGTTCTATTGTTTGTATGTTTTTATAACGATGAAATTACGAGTAAATTTATTCGTATCTTTAAAAATAAATTTTATATATTCAATACTTACCTATTTTATTTTAATAATTGGTATATCTGAATATTTAAAATAAAATAAACCGTCAAAAAATATTATGAATCACAATTTAATAAAATATAAATACCAATTTAATATTATAAAATATAAACCAACCACGAAATTTCAACTAAAATATAAAATAATTTAATATTAAAATGTCAATAATATATTTATATATACTGGTATATATGTATATATGTATTGCACAATCTATTATAACCATAAACTTTTCGTTATTTAATTAAATTAAAATATAATTCATATACTTACCTCATATAATCAAACATTTAATAATTAAAAATATTTTTTCATGATAACAATAAACTAATATTTGTTTTATTATTTGTGTATATAAATCTGTGGCTATGATAGATTTAACAATGTTTTTAGAAATGTTCTAGTTGAAAAATAAACGGAATCTCACCGGATTTCCGGATACGAACGTAGACGTTTTGTCCATCGAGTCGGAAGTATCCAAATCGTTAACTCTGAGAAAATGTCTATGCTCTCCCTTCCAAATGTTCTAAATGTTCCTTCTACCACTTACGCACAAATGGCAATACTAAGATCCAAATCCTGCAGCAACTTTCAGGCGTTTACGGTCCACTCGTTGTCTAATGTTGAATGGATCGCACATGTTTTATGCACTTGTAAACTTGGTAAACATAGAAGTAGAATATTTTTAATAAAATAAACTATGTATAGTGTATACCATACAGTTATTGTAAGAATGAAATACATGGGAGTTGTTGGGACATCTCTGAATTGTTAATAAATTCAATGAATTTTAAACAATTAAATAAAATGCAATGGAAATCCAATAAAAAAAAAAATTCTATTGTGGATTTTTATAATATTTTTATAATACATTTTTTTAGTGTATGATTTGTTTAGTTTTTCATGTAGACTCATTGATTCTCTTAATAATAATGTGATAATATACTCAATAAGTGGCACACTATAAAACAACGTATAAATTTAATATGTTTTAAAAATGAATGGTAGAAAATGTATATACATATATAATGTGCATGGGTAGCAAGTAAAAAAAAATTTTTTTTAAGCTACTATATTATATTTCCTATTAGATGTTTCTTATTATTCATATAACTCAAGTTATATCTGTAAACAATAATGTAAATTATTTCATTAATTTTGATCTCCTTAAATAACATTATATATTTTATAGCAGTTTATAATATTTTTAACTCAGAAAACAACACAGAATTATCAATCAGTAGTATTTATGTGTATATAAATAATACAATATATACCAGATATCAGTGGCGTTTCCTGACTTTGGATATTGGGCGTTAACGTATAATAGAAATGTACCCTCCCCCTTTCACATAAGAAAAATATGCATGCACAAAATATATTATAATATGCGACGTTTTTTCTTGTTCTGAACTCAATAATAGGTATAACAGGTAAAATAAAATATATTATATTATAATATATACGGTATAATATACTTTCGATTTGTGTGATAAACTATAGTTTGCCACAGAATTGAACATTGTACTCGTATGTTCAATGTACTACATCATACCTACATAAATTCATAAACGGGTAGCTACGATATACACAATTGAAAACAATACGTCGGCACTTGGCAAAGTCGTATCCGGCAAGTCGTTGTTTCAAAAGTTAACGCCTTGGTCAGGTATTGGCATTGTACCGAAGTTACCCAATAGAAGAAATACGATCATATACAATTATAGGTATAAAGGTATCATGAAGCCGTTGACAAAATATTTAACGTCCTACAACGCGTAAGAACAGAGTTTCGAGGCAAAAACCGGTTGTATTTGTTTTGTTGGTTCAACATAACATTTATTTGCTTTCCATAATATACCTACTAATAATAAACGGATATATGACAATCGTTATATATTTGATATTATTTATATATTATGTAAACAATGCACGATTATGATCAAAATAATCATGGTACACATAGATTTTGTAAGGCGTTAACATACAACTTGCACACCCAGAGAAAATGCTCCTGCCAGGTATATTAAACCTTGGTAGCAAGAGAAACTATAAAATACAAGTATAAATCATATTTAATATTAATTAGTTTCGTTTGTATAATTTAAAATTTTTTTATTGATGGATTTTTTTAATTTACATAGTTTGACTTTTACATAATATGGTGTGTTTCAATATTGTTGAAAAATATATTAAAACTAATAATAATCGGTCTATTTGCATCTAAATAATATAAAATTAAAACAATGATTTTCTCATAGTATTTTTGCATATTACTATACAATTTTATAATTCAAACATACGACTATAATAAATGTTGTATTACAAATAATAATATAATGTATTAATTGACTTATAACTAAGTTATATAATAATAAATTTAATTAATTCTATAATATTTAAAAATGATTATGTTATATATTGCCCCCAATGCTTAACTGTATCAATTTTGCATACCCATATCGCCGTTTTATTATTTTTCTACAATTTAAGGTTTTATAAAATATAACTTATAATGCTTAAAAATAACAATACCTATAAAAAATAAATAAATGATAAGTATTAAAATATAACAAATTTACAGTAAATACATTTTGATTTTTAAGCACAATATTTGTGTCCATATGGATAATTATTTTATTTATTTGAGATACATTATATTTTATAATAAAATACAATTTATTGTAAAATATTTACCTATATTATATTTTTTGATACAATATAAAATATTTTAGTTATTAAGATTAAACAGATTTATGGAACGCCCAAAAAATATAAGTATAAGGATCATCTAATACACATAACCATTCTGTGATTCGATAACTACGTTATAATTTAAACTGACTCTTATTTGTCTACAAAAAAAAAAAATCTATATAATATAAAATCAAATGAAACATAATATCTTATATAAATATATATAATTTGATTATGCAGTTATTATAATGTATGCAAACAATAAATAAAATAGTCAACCAAAAAATTTTAATGTGTCGTCCAATTATTATTATTATTATATTTTATTTTTTTTATTTAAAAATTATTATAAATGACCTGCTATAATGAGAAATCAAACTGTATTATTATAACAATTACATATACTATTTTTTTTTATTATAAAAGAGCTATGGAGTCGATCAATACGTATAATAGTATCGTTAAAATAGAAAACCAACCATTTCCACTGAATATATCATTTAGAACTCATATAATATACAGACAGACTTAATACGTTTACCCTAATGGTAGTAATTCAATTCATTTTTTATTCATATAATCCCTGTTATTATTATAATGTACAATTTATTGAACTTTTTATAAGGAGATATAATAAAATGTTTTAGTGATTTATATTGAAACGGCTTGTTAAGTATTTAGTAATCATATTATTATAAAATAAATGTGAATTATAAAAATTTAACATAAACTATTTGTAAAAGATCTAGCTTATATTCCGATGTATTCGTTTTTAAAAATAAATTTTTTCGATTTTTTTTTTGTAATTATTTTTTATCTAACTGGTAAACTCCGTAACTATATTACATTTTATTGGTATTATAAATATTACATTTATAATAATAAATATCATAATTGAAAATTTTTTTATTACAGCTAATTTTTAGACAAAATATATATTTTCGGCATAAATATACTAATCGTAATCAATATTTTATCGTTATAATTAAAATTTAGTACAATAGAATATCTATCATATATTACAAAATAAATAGCTCGTTGACTAGAATAATAATCTGAAGAAATTAATGAAAAATACGAAGATAAAAAATAAAGCCGCTTTGGCGATGAAATATTTATATATTATTAAAAGATGGGCGTTATTATAATCTGCATAATTTATTTTTCTAAAGAATTCTAATATATGAATAACATAAATACATCAAATTGATTTCATAAACTTTTTAGATAGATATGGAAACGATTTAATTCTTATGAAAGACTTTTTATGAGTTATTTAATGATTTAAATATATGTAATTTAATTTAAATCATATTTAGAAATTTAACCTAATTATACAGATACTTTGATTCAAATAATACCTTAAAAATTATCGAACAAAAAAACAAGTTATGTGAAATTAAATTTCTAAAAATAATAAAAATAAATGTATGAATGTATCAGATTATTTCTGAATAAACATTTATATCAAAATAGTATATTGAATACCATAATATTAGTATGCAGCTGAATAATCATAGGTTTAATATAAGCAAAGACACCAACTGGTTTTCAGAAAACCGGTTGAAAACCATTACCAACACCAAGCATAAAAAATAAATAAATAGCGGTTATCAAATCCATAATCAAAATCGATTAAATTTAAATGGTTAATTTATCCGGAAACTACTATTTTAATAGCAGTTAAACATTTTTTTAAAAATTACTAATTCAGCTGTATATTTAAATTTTTGTAGTTCAAAAATACAAAATCTGACGGTTATCTACTACTGCTCCCTCTCAATTTTTCTAAATCATTGACACGATCATATACTTCATAAATCATATTTTTATTTTTATTTGTTGTTTATACAATTATGCTGCTCGTATAACGCAGATATAATAATAATCAGATAGTATTAAATACATCATTTATATTATTAACGGTTTCTACCACGGATTTATGATATAATGCACATAAGTATATTATGTAGGGAATACAGCGATTTCACAGCATCATAAATCATATATTTGCCTAAACGAAAATAAAATTAAAAATGAAAATAATCCTAAATTTCAAGAAACAGAAATAACTACAACAAGATATTTGAAAGTATTATAATATATAAGTTTTTAAGTAGATAATATTGGTTTTATAACGATAAAATTTTACTCATTACTTGCCAATAATATTTACAACAGAGGTAGATTTATTATATTATACACAATATTATATCGTGTGGTTTAAATTTGAGTACATAAATTTTAAACTGTAAAAGCTACAAAGTTATTTAAAATTTAATAATTTACAATTAATACAAATAAAAAATATTATTTAATCGATAATTAATTTAATAACACTTATAGAAGTAATAGCTATCTAATAAGTATTAATAATAATCAATTAATATCGCTGTATCCATCTAACTAATTGACTAATAATAAAATAATAATAAAACTAATAATTAAAATTGTTAAATTTAAATAATGGAATAATTTTAAGAACATCTTTATTATTAATTCAGATTTATACATTTTTTTTTTAAATAGAAATGTAACATATAATATGCATTATATTTAGAATTTATCAATTCTTAATTAGAATCAATTCTAAATAATATTAATATAGTACATACATCTATATTATACTTAATAGATACATTAATATTTTATACTAAAAAATATGATATTTCAATGCTCTTCACACAAATGTGTTCAAGTTTATGTCAATTTAAATTATTTTTATTGTACTTCTATTTCATTAGTTTAATTAAGAATGTTATAATATTTATAACTATAATGATGTAATTAAGAAAAACATTAACAATAAAAATGAATACTTAAATCCCGATTCAACTTATTGTTGATAATAGTTTTGAATTGTTTAAACGAAATTTGATTTAAAAACTCATTTAAAATTGATTAATTATGATCCATATTTTTTCAAAACTGGTTTTCAAAACCAGAATTAAAACCCTGAAAATCTATTCAGATTCTGTCCCTGAATAAAAGCTAATGAAAAACGTTTTACTAAATATTAATTATATATTTATCGTATGGAATATATTACAACACTAACAGTTAATATTAAGATTAAAGATAAAATATGAATAAAATATACAAACATAAATTGTAGGAAAAAAACATTAAAAATAATGTAATACATATAAAACTCTAATATCTAGTACAATATTAAAATTTCTTGAACTTTTAACTATTACAGAAAAAAAAAGAAAAATTATTTGAAGTTATTTTATAATTTATGTAAATTTTTACCCCACATGGTAATTGATACTGTATAAATTATTTCCTTTACCGAATAATTAGTTCAGTTTTTTTCACAAGAATGTGTATATTTAATTAACAAAAATTATTATTATTATAACTTTAAAAAAAATGCATAACTTAAAATTAAAATTTTTTTATATCGACATTTTAAGCAAATTATATTTTGCAAAATAAAAATTAGTTACTACAATCTACATAAATATCAAAATAAATAACAATTTCTTTAATTTACCTACCTAATAAACTAATTAAAACCTAACATCGATATTGAAGTATTTTGTTTATAACTTTTAAAAATTTAAATATACTTTAGTAATGGGAGGGAAGGATTGTTGAAATGGTGGTGAGAGTTTAATTTGGGGTTTAGATGTAGTGGACTAGGAGATAAACTTAGATTAATTATTTCCAAAATGGTTTTGAACTTAGAAACCATTAGAAACTTAGAAACATGGGAATTTTTAAATATTCAATAATTAACTATTTTGGATATCAGTTAGTTAGATATATTAGTTAGATTTTTATAGTTTATTATTATTTTTAATTTGAAAATAATTATAATTTATATATTGGAAAAATGATTAAGATGTTTATTAAAATACTTGTCATTTAATTAAAATGTAACAAATATTTAATACACACAATTGTAAAGCAGAAGTTGAGTGAAAATATATAACAAATTATAAAAATCTCAATGAGTGTTACAAATAAATTTGATCGTAAACCTATATATTTGTTTTTATCATTCGATATGATTTTTGAGACCATTGATAATACATTAAGTTAACAAATCATCTTTCCAGTGTATTTTCTCCACAACTGTTATAATATAGAAATATTGAATAATATGTATTAAAATATTATTTATTTAATCGTTTTTTTGTACCTGCTTTGTAAGTTAAAATATTTACTATATTCTATAGGCATTGAACTATTTTGTTATATTGACATGGATTTATATCTTGTCAAATAATTCAGCTTACTTAATTTTCATCAAATATAAACTGTAAATTAAAATAATTTAATTTATAGACATAATAGTTATTATTTTCCTCTAAGGATAACATTACATAACTCTACAAACAAATAATAACCACAAGTTCTTCAAAGATAAGTTTATAAAAAAAAATATATATAAATAAAAAAAATAAAATGAAATCATTGTAAATCCAATAAATTTCTCGTTCTACCCAGAATCTAAAATACCACAAGTGTTAAATTAAATTCTAAACAAAGCTAAGAGATATATTTTTCTAAATTATATCAATAAACTAAATATCTTTAAAATGTATTAATACAAATATAAACGATTCAGTAGTCCTAAGAATATATATTATTTATGCAATAACAATTGCTCATTTCAACGACTTATTGTCAATTTAAAATGTAAGTCAAAAAATTTAGGCAAAAATTTAAAAATGAATCCAACGTTCCTATTTAAATATACCTTTATTATACGCTATATAGTTTTAACTTTAAATCGACAAATTAAGGTAATGTCTCTAAAACTCAATTCAAAGGTCTATACATTTAGTATATACAATTTATACTTATAATTATTGTAATATTATTTAAAATATTAAATAATTTAAAAAAATAGTTATATTTCAGTAAGAGTAAAAGAAAAAAGATCAGTTATTCCGAAAATCGAAAGGTTAAAAAATATACAAGTACTAAATGCAAAACATTTTTAAATATTCGCAAAATGTACTTTGACATTTTAAAGACTTTTTTTACTATGTTCAAAAATGTGTATTAAATTATCAATCTATAAACATTTTGCATTCATCACTATAACTACTTATGGAATACATAAAATGCGTGCAATATAAAAAACTTCCATATTTTATAAGACACTGACACTATATAATATATCATTCTGATCTCCGATTTAAAAAAAAATGGCATGTAGTTTTCTAAACTCTAATATCACTATAATATACAACTACTATAACGTTCTTTATATTTTTACGATATATCTAACACGGATTTACTGTAAAATACTCAGTGAATATACATGAAAAACATTTCCGTTCCTTTTATGGAAAATTCACATATTCATATCAGAAATTTCTATGTGGTTTACATATAGGATAAGGATATATAGTCTTCAAATACGATTGCATGTTTAGCATTCAATAATATCCTTGAGTAGGTATATGACGATATTGTTTCATTTTAATAATTTTAGGTATTATCTTTATATTTTTTATGTTTTCATATTTATTAAAACTATCAAATTAATTTTATATGTTAGATTCATAATTTTAACAAAATTATTTACTATGGTCAGACGTAAAGTATTTTTGGGTAAAACATATTTTTTTTTTTTCAAGATTCAAGAAATATTATGCATTAAAATAACTAAATAACTACAATTCCCGTTACAGTTTAAAATGCTTTGGTATAATAAGAATAACTATTATCATTAAAAATAAAAATGACTGTTAACATTTAATAGACAATTTTAAAAAGCCGGTCAGTAGGGGGGTGGGTCGCTCGTCGGGTGTCAGTATGAGTGGATGCACTTCGCTACTGGGCAGGATACTCTTGGTGGATGTATTGCATTTGAAAGCAATGATAAATCATTGCATTCAATAAAACGATTCTGAGCGTAGCTTCGGTGTAGTATACATAACTCTTAA